>JAJPUD010005288.1:83768-99178 GCA_023553655.1 Myrmecobius fasciatus
GTGTGTGTGTGTGTGTGTGTGTGTGTGTGTGTGTGTGTGTGTGTGTGTTGGAGTGGGTATGAAGTAAAGGGAGCCCCAAATGATGTCTCTTAATTAATTAATGTAACACTGTTTTTCTTCCCAAGATCTGGTTTCTCACCTTTTAAAAAGCTGTCCAAGAACAGACATCATTTTTTAGATCAAGGTCAAGATCCAACTATTATAGCAAGGCTTTTAGTGGAAAAAGTCACAGTGATCATAAAATCAAACCAAAGGCCCTTAATGCTTATTTAGGAAACCAAAGAAAGTTCAAGCTCAAGCACTGCAGTCAAGTTCTTAAAAATATAAGAACTCCAAATTTTAATTTACCTTAGCTCAAATACTGTCCAATTCACTGTGTTGAGAGCACATAACATAATATGAGGAGGGAAACTCTATAGGATCCATAGTGAGATGCCAAATAATTAGGATACTACCCCCACGAGAAAGGGTATGCAACCAGGATTTGGCTGAGTTAGGAGAAGAGGAATGAGGATGAATGGCAGCTTGGGGAGGAATGGAGACCATCTGGCTCAGTCTTAAAAGTCTTTTACACTTTCTTCAGAAGATTCTGGCAGAGAGAAATTTGATTGTCTGAGAAATCATTGTATTCTTTATCTGAGAACTCCAAGAGGTCTGTTCATGGAATATAAGGATGCTGGATTTGATGTCCAAAACGATTCGACTGGATTTTAGTCTCTGATTTGACACTTAGCACCTGGGATATTACTTACCAAGCAATTTTCTCTTAACCCTCATGCTTATGGTACATCCATAAGAGAAGTATTCTCTGGAAGCCATAAAAACCATTAACAATCCTAGGAAAGATTTATTGCAAAAATATTCAAGGTAATTCATACACTCAGAAGCCCCCTTAAAGATAGTGGAGAATGTTCTGACCAGTCATCCTCTTAGCATAGATACAGTCCACTGACATTTCAGCCTTCGGAACTATGCTGGGCCCTAGAGAGCCAAGATGGAATGGACTCCTTGTGCTCGAAGGTTTTATATTCCTCAGGAGCCTTGGAAAGAAAACTACCAGCTGGCTCCCCATGACTTAATGAGGGACCTTATTGTTGTCATCTCTCAGGATGGTATTACACAAAGGATTTCAGAGGGAAGCAGGGACTGGAGGAAACTTAAGATATAAGATCTTGTCTTTGGCTTCCGTAGATGGGAAGGATGGCATATGTGTTAACTGTTGCCCTCCATACTGACTTAACACTGCTGAGTCTCATTTTCCTTAACTATAAAATGGAAATAGTAATTCTTTCCCTTCCCACCTCAGAGTTGTTGTACATATTCAGTGAGATCATGTATATGAAAATTCATTCATAAACCTTAAAGGATGAACCAAGGGTAAGACATTATTCTCTCTTTCTCATTTTTTATTTGGTTTGTTATTATTTCTCAAAGTTTAGCCTTCTGCCTTTGCCTTAATGAGGAACAAAATAGACTTGAGGGGTTCTATCTACATACACACACACACACACACACACACACACACACATGTGCATACTAGCCCTTGCTATCTCATACACTTAAGTTCTTAGTCATTTTTGTCCCTGGACTCCTTGGACAGCAATTAAAGGAAGCCTATAGATTCTTCAGAATAACACTTTTCAATGAGTAAAATCAAACACACGAAATATCAAGGGAAATGAATCATGTTGATATGAAATACACAGACACCTTGAAATAAAAAACCTTTGGACTAGAGGAAGAAAGGATACAATTGTTGTTCAGGTGAATCTCAATTCACCTTCAATGATTCCTGTTTGATAATGATACTTTTGCTAATTCCTGGGCACCTTGCATCAATCCATGGCATCTGCTTAACTCTTCTTACTTTAGCTGACTTTCCTAAACTTCACCTTTTTGCATGATAGACTGGAATTTTTATCCTTTCTTGACTAGTTGCCTTCTTGGTCTTAGTCCCTCCAATCACCAAGCAGAACCTTTTACTTATGCTCTCCACCTGTAAGGTGTGTGCCATGTTATATGCCAGCATGACATTGTATTTCAGGACTTGAGATAGTCTACATGGGCTATGAAACTGCCCAATTTACTAGCCAATGCTATAGGAAACATATATGACATAATTACTATCAACCAAACTTTATGAAAAAATTAAAAAGTATCCCTTAGCTGGTCACTAAGGAATCCAGAAGATCTCTCAACATAACCTCTCATTCTGAAATTTTTCATATCAGCACTAAAGAAGTACTGCCTTATGTCTCATCTAATTCTGTTTTTCTTAAACTTAAACCCAATTCACCTAATTCTTTAATCAATGCTACTTGATCAACAATGACTTTGCATACATTCCCTGACATTTCCTCTGGGGCTTTGCCTTTTATCACTAATTTTCCCTCTCTTTTCATCCATAGCCTTCTTTATTACTGATTACAAACACCCCTAGGTCTCTCTATTTGTCTTTCAAAGTCTTTTCTTGATCCTACCATCAAGATACCATCATATCTTTCCTCCCTTTCACTGTCAAACTCATAAAAGAAATCTCGTTATACTTATTGTCTCTATGTTACTTCATACTTACTTCTTAATCCCTTTTAATCTGATTTCTCACCGCATCATTTAACTAAAACAAAGGTTATCAATGACCTCTTAATTGTGAAATCTAGTCTTTATCTCTATTAGCACATAAGCTTTTTGTGAGTAGAAACTGTTTCATTCTTTGTATTTAGAATCATAGCACCTAGAAGAGAGGCTGAGGCATAGATTTAAAATGCATGTTTATTGATTGATGGACTTGTTGAAATCTCATTTGACATTGTTGATTCTTCTATAGGTATTTGTGACCCAACTCCTTCCTGGGTCTCCCTTACCTGCCTTATTTCTCCTATATCTATCATAAGGATGATTATCCTTAGTTCTTCCATAATATGTAAATTTGCCATCTACCTCTCTCCTGGGTTCTCTTCTCTTCTTTCTCTATATTGTGACTCAGTGAATTCATCAGTTTCCTTGGGTTCGCCTATGACCTCTAATTAGATGACTCCCAGTTGGATATATCCAGGCTGAATTTCTCCTGAGTTCCAGTACTAATCACTAACCCTTTATTGGACATACCCATCTGAAAGTCACATAGGATCCTGACACTAAACTTGTCCAAAATGGAACTCAATCTCTTTTCCAAATAAACCCTTATCTTTTCCCTAACTTTTCTATTTCTATTCAGAATATACAGAATCTTTCGAGTCATCTAGTTCTAGAAATTCAAAGTTATCCTCAGTACCTTATACTCTCCCTCTATGCTCATCTATAATTAACTGCCAAATCTTATTGATTCAACTTTCACAATATCTCCCACATTTAATCCTTTTGATCTAAGATAACAAGTCCTAACACACACTGGCTGTGCCACCCTGGACAAGTCACAATTTCTCAGTGCCCCTGACAACTCACTAAGACTTAATTATATAAGAAACAGCAAGGGTGAAGGGAGCATCTTCATCAGGGAACTCTCTATACTATTGAAATTGTATATAAAGATACTCCAAATAAGTCACATTTATGATGTCTGACTGCAACCTAGAGTTTTCCTTGTTTTAAAACAGTAAGCTCAGTTATCCCCAATTTAAATGTGAAAGAATATAAGAGACTATGTTCAAAGTCACATATCTAATCCTAATCAGCAAAAAGATCTCAGCCTAAGTCTTTAAACTACAAAGCCAATAATAATCTTTTTTTCCATCCTGCAGAATCTGTCCAGTTGGAGAGGTGACACTAATACATGAACAATTATTGGACAATATGAAAAATCAAACGATGACAGAAGAACATGAAAATCCACAAGAGAGTCACAGAAGGTAAATGTCAGGAGTTGAGAGGGGGAAAAAAAACCCTATAGACCTATATACCATCTTCTGTCTAATAATCATGAGTAGCCCAGAATGGGGTTGGGAATTATCACAAAGACTGAAGTGATGGAAAATGGGGAGAGGTGAAAGGAAAAACAGGAAAAGGAATGAGGGAATGTGGATGGGGAGATGAAGGAGAGGGCTGCAGGAACTGCATTAGGTAATTAGATCAGGAGCTGACCAGCTTGTCACCAATCTCTACCCCACAGTATGAATGGCAGAGCTATACTTAGTACTTAAGAGATGCTGGGACATAGTCAACCTTTAAGGTTGGCATTAGGTAAAACAATCATGCCCTCCTTGAGAAGGATGTTGGGAGTTAAGGGAAGTAAAAGATTTTTGGCAGCAGACTTCTGGGAACATGCTTCATGGGTCTGTTCCAAGAAGGCCTCTCCCATACTCTCATCTCTATAGCAGACAAAACTAGAAAAAAGATTTGCAATATATTACTATCAAAGAAAAGATTTAGTATAAATAAAAAAATAGAATTGGATAGGCAGTGTAGTATAATGGAAAAGTTTGGATTTCAGGTTTGGAGAGCTGAATTCAAATCCTAACTCTGGTACTTACTATTTAAACCAGGGCAATTCACTCAATTCTTCTGAGGTTCAGTTTCTTCATCTGTTAAAGCAAGGGATTGGCCTGAATGGCTTTTAAGTCCTTTACAGTATTAGCCTTATGATCCTGTGACCCAAGGAACTTCCTAAATGCTAAAATCAGCCACATCAGATTCTTTAGTCATTTAAAGAGGAGGATAATAGTTAATCCCTATGTCACCACTTAAGATTCAGAAAGGCATTTTCCTTATTACAACCTTAGAAGGTAGATAGTGTGACTGTTCAATAGTTGAGACCAGGCAAGGTACCTTACCCAAGATTGAATAACTAGAAAGTTCCAGAATCAGAATTCAAGCCCAAATCTCTGATTTTATATCCAGGGTTCTCTCCAGCATTCTAGGCCTTCTCAATAAGAATAACCATCTAGTTTGGATGCTTTAAGTGGCCTTCTTTGGAACAGGTTAAGTAGCATGTGTGTGTGTAACTGAATGTGTAAGGGCTCAAGTCATTTCTTAATTCTCAGAGGAATAAGGAGTGGACCTATGGTGATAGAATGCTCAATAAGAAAACTCCTCTACCAATGTAGAAAACCACTTTTTCTATAACTTTCTATAATATTTTCTACAGCTGTCTAACAAAGTTGTCTAGAGCAAGGCTTCTTAAACTTTTTTCCACTCACAATCCCATTTTACCGGAAATATTTTTACATGTCCCTGCGTATATATTTATATAAAAGAGGTATACAAATCAAACATTTAATGTTAATAAATTATAATTTTGCAATTCCTACATACAGTTCTGATATTCCATATAGGGTCACAATCCACAGTTTATGAAGCTAGGGTCTAGAGTGCTAAGAGATTAAATGACTTGCCCAGAATCATTAGTCATGTCTCAAATGTGCCTTGAATCTAAGTCTTCTTGATTCTAAGGCTGCCATACCACACTGCCCTGCAGGTAAGAGCAGGAAGAAAAAAGGGCAAACAGAAAATGTTGCCCTATAGTCCTAGATCCTAATGTCTGTGGGAGTCTAACCTATAGCTCTCAACTTCTTTATTATTACTATTATTTATTTATTTGGTGAGGCAACTGAAGGTAAGTGACTTGCCCAGAGTCACACAGCTAGGAAGTGTTAAGTGCCTCAGACTAGATTTGAACTCAGGTCCTTCTGACTTTTGGGCAAACATGCCACCTAGCTGCCCCTCATTGTGTCATCTAGCTGCTCTAAGATCTTAACTTCTGAAACTATGGTTGATGATTCCATATGGGATCTCATAACTGAATGTGGAGGTTGTGATATTATGATTTCTTATCAGTAAATGTTTGATTTGTATACCTATTTTTATGCTTATATACCTTGGGTTATATAAAAATTCCTTGGGTGAAAAGGGGTCACAAAAAAAAGTTTAAGAAGCCCTGCTTTAGATGAAGGCTGGATTAAATGATTTTTTAAGATTTCTTTCCCAATGAGAAATTAACACATAAATTGCATCTTCACTCTTCCCAATTTCAATTCCTCTCTCCTTCATCAGGAGCAATGATCTCAAATTCCAAAGGTCTCCTCATATGCAAACACTAATCCTTCATTTCCCTCCTACTGTTCTGAGGCTTGGGATTGGGCTATCCCAGATCTCAAACTGGGAGCTTCAACCTTGGCAGTCATGTTTTCCCCCAGCTTCCTTGGCCCATCCTTCTGCTGCCTGGCCCCTCAAAGCCCAGAGCAGCTGTCAGATGGCCGAGCAGTGTGTATGGGGATGGATGGGGATGGACAACCAACAGCTTCCTACCTCCTCCCTCCCTCTAGCAGTCACTGGGCACTAATCGGCTCCAGGTTTCCACCATTCATCTGCACAGTAATTAAAAGTCGCTTGTCCATATTCCCCTACCTAATCTATTCATTGTGAGTCATTAGTGGATAATTGGACAGGACTTAAGAACCTTGACAGCTCTGATCCAGAGCCTGGTTCCTCCCCTCCACCCCCCTCAGCTTAATAGCCTCAAACTCAGCCTCTGTGGTACTCTCTTGGGATGCCTTTCTGCTTCTCTATGTATATATCTTTCTATTTCTCTGTAGATTTCCATTTTAATCTCTCTGGGGGTTTTTTATTATCTATAATTTTTTTTCTCTGAACTTTTACCTTTCTCTATTTCCATCCCCCCAACACACACCTAGACACACACACACACACACACACACACACACACACACACACACACTGGCACTACTATGTTTCTGCTGTAAAGGAACAGATTATAAGAACTTACATTTAGAGCTTGAAAGGACCTTACTATTGTGTCCAATCTTCCCATTTTACAGATGAGGAAAAAGAAATGGAGAAAAGTACCCAAGATCACAAGATCATAGTAGTGTCTGAGGTATGATTTTAATCTAGTTCTACCTTAAATCAAATCCAATGTTCTATCTACTATACCATCCTAAAAGCTCCATTTTTCTGAAGTGAACACTGAAATACTGACAGAGAAAGTGCCCAAATCATGTCCCCTCCCTTCAAATGTGGATTGTTTTGGGGTTTTGTTTTGTTTTATTTTGTTTTTGAGGGAGAATGGGGTTACAATCAACTGACAAAAATGTCCACTGTGTTCCAGGCATGAGATGCAGTATCAGAAAAAAGATCAAAATCTGGCTTTGAAGTAAAAACAAACAAACAAAAAACCAACTGTATTCCTGCCTTTCCTACATACTGGTTTTATGATCATGGGCAACTCACTTAAATTCTTTATGCCTTAGTAAATCTCTAAGAAAGTGTTAATTTACATTGATAGAGGGAATTTTCTCCTCTGGGAGTTCCCTATATTAATGAAATCATCTAGTTCAATATATAAGACACTGTTCTAGAAATTAGAGATGTCAAGAAAAAAAAAGACATCAGTTCCTGATCTCAAGGAACTTCCATCCTATAGAAAGAAAAAAATAAGGAAAATAGTGTGTTACATTTTAAGTCACAGGGCCTGGGTTCAAATCCAACCCTACCACTTGCCATGTGATCTCCAGAAAAATGTAACCTGCACTTCAGTTTCTTTATTTGTAAAATGATAGTATTCATTTGGCTGACCTTTAAAAAACCTTCCTTGTCCAAATCTATGATTCTGTAAGTGAGTTATTAAAATACCATTATTGAATGGTATCTATATCTATAATCTGGTATCTGTAATCTAATTGGACTTTCCCCATGTCTGGAGAAAACTAAAAGAAGTTGCTAATGTAGCAACCCATTTGGGACCATTTAAACCCAAAGCTCAGGATGGCCAGAGGTTAGTTGACTACTACTATTCTCAAGGTTTTAGGAGTAATCCTGAAGGTCTGGGTTTCTAATATTTATTGCTGCTCATAAGCCCCCACCGCTATGCTTCCCGTTGATTGTTAATAAGGTTTAATTAGCTCTGTAGCAGAAGTATTTTATTAAGATATTATAAGAAAACCAGTTGATACAAAAATAATCCCCCTAAAACTCTGGAATGCACTCTCCCAAAAAATGCATTTAGAGACTATGAAAAGAGTGGGCACAAATTTAAAGTACAAAGATAGGGAAGCACACATACAGAAGATACATATGGCAAAGAGGTAATTTGTAAATACTGGTTCTGAAAGTTCTTGGTGCGAATTGCACACGCAATTCATATTCTTTTCTGGTATAAGGGCATGTGTTCCTTTAAGCTGCTTCCTTCCTTAGGCAGCTATTCTTCTGTGTCACTGTGTCACTGGTGAGTCTTCTAGGTGTAGCTTCTCCTTTGGATTTGGAAAGAGTTGTTTGCTTTTTGTATATCTCTTGACTTTTGATCTATCTTCCATTGTTCTTTTTTTCTTAGATGAAATGGTTATTGAGTCAGTGAAGAAAGGAAGAGCTCTCTCCTGTACCTTCCAGAGAGCAATTCCCTTTCAAGGGGTTGAACTTAGAATTCTTCATCATCATCACCACCAATAAATCCATCACTTGACCAAATTCTTCCCTGAACTGATTATCCTAGGAGGTATTGAAGTGAAAATAAAGATACCAGAAGTGATAATATGGAATAGAAATATGAAACAGAGTTGGGAGATCATAGTAGTTAGTGATATGGAACAACCATGACAAGACATCCATCACAGATAACAGAATTGCCATTTACATGAAATAGCTTACCAGCTCAAACCAATACAACTAAGCAAGGTGGAGCCATAAGTGATTGAGCATCTTGCTTTTGTAGGGATATGACTTTTACAGTTCAAAGAACATGGTGGGGCAGGATCTAGGGAGTAACAAGGATGTATATTGAGATATTGAGACTGCCTTAAAGACAGTCTGGGAAAACTGAGTTCCCATTGTAATGCCCGGAGAGAAACTGAGACAGTATCACACATTAGAGATTAGATAATACTTTATTGATCAAGAGATAAGACTAGCCAACTGAATAGGACTAATGTCACAAAGTCTTTAGTGGCTCATTGAGGGGCATCATGAATTTTATAGGTTCTATAGCTCAGGGACAAAGAACATCTGAGAAACATCTGCGGTCCAAGGAAACTATAAATTCAATTCTGACAGGTAGGGGGTAAGGAAAGAAGAGTACTAAGACTATAAATTCAGTTCTGGCAGGTAAGGAGTGAAAGGCAGCTTGAGACAGAAACTGGGAAACAGTAAATCTGGAGCCAAAAGATAAGGGGTATGTCGAGGCTGGCCATCTGGAGGCTTTATGACTCCTTTGGAATGTGAGTCCAATTATTTCTGATGGTCAGAAGGAAGGAGGTTGCTAATTTTGGGCAGAACAATTAAGGGAAACTAGGACATGGGAACTGTAGCATTAGGGGAAACAGAGCAACTGAGGGAAACTGAGACATGGGAACTGTGGCACAACACCATCACAGTTGATAATAGGAAGAAAATGGGTTCATTTTAGCAATTCCCCAGAATAAGACTATAAGCTGGCCCAGAATTTCCATCAGTGTGTCTTTATCTTCTCAACCAAATGTACTGTACTTCCTTCATGGTATCTGTCTTTCATCTAATGGCCAACATGATCTACGACCTTTTCCAATTGATTATGAGATTATCTAGATTTTTCATTGTGATTTTATTTTTTTAAAAAATCTTTAATACTAGTTTACTCTGTTGATTGATTGACTCAGTTGAAGTGCCCATACCCTCTGTGATTACACTAGTGGGGAACCAAACATTAAATATTTTAGATCCAGAAGCTAGAGCTTGGATAATTACAATAGGGTATAGAAAGAAGATAATGAGGAGAAGAGAGGGAAAAAGAGAGATCCCAAAGTCACTGGAGCCCAAACTTCCCGAAATGTGGCAATCTATCTGTAGTTGAAATGGACACAGAAATAAATCCTTTGCCTTTCAGACTTCAATTGAAAGGATGCCACTTCAGATTTTCCATCTATAAATAGTGTGATGACTCCTTCCTCTTCTCTGGAGCCTTGTAAAGGAAAAAAATAGAAGTTAGACCAGTTAGGTTTTAGACTTCCCAGCAAATGAATGTCCCAAGGTCTCCTCATAGAGGCTGATTGGCCTCTTCTTTCTCCTCAGTAAGGTAAGATTACATCTAGTATTATCCCATCCCACTGGAATAGTCTGTTTTTATTTTTGTTTTCCTCATAGGTACCTTTACTTTTTTTATTTCTCAATTATTTTTTTAATTAGGGAAGAGATTATATAATGACAAAAGATAGAGAAGAAGAAAAACAATATTAGAAGAAAGAGAGTTTATCTCTCTGCAAATTATTCCCCCAAAACCTCAGTGTCTAATACCCAGGTCAATGAGTTATTTTGATCATTTAAATATTCCACTCCTTTCTTTTTCCCAGTTTCTTTCCCTATCCTTCATTTAATTACTCTCCACTTTTTTCACCCCCACTTAATTTTTTCCTGTTTCTGAATCAATCTTCCCCTCCTCCTTGCTGATGTATTTCTTCACCCCAATTCCAGAAATTTAGTAACATTCTTTAGAAAGAGACACAGATTTGGAGTCAGTTTAACTATTTGCTCTGCCATCTCTCTGATAAATCAATTAATCAGCAAGTTTTTATCAGTGACTTTTTCTATACCAGGCATTGTACTAGGGATGAAAGAAATAGCCCCATTCCTCAAGAAGGTTACATTTTAGTAGGGCGACAACATACAAAATATGGACAAAGTAAATACAAGGTAATTGATTCTAATCTAATTGGGAAGCACTGAAATCTGGAGGTAAGAAGAATAAGGAAAGATGTCATACAAGAGTGGAATTCAATGGCAGCTTTTTTTGTAATGGCAAGGAACTGGAAATTGAATGGATGTTCATCAGTTAGGGAATGGTTGAATAAGTTATGGTATATGAATGTAGTGGAATATTATTGTTCTATAAGAAATGATGAGCAGGATGATTTTAGAAAAGCCTGGAAAGACTTACATGACCTGATGTTAAAGAAAGTGAGTACAATCAAGAGAACATTGTACACAGAAATGATTATGGAATGATTAATTATGATGGACTTTGCTCTTTCCAACAATGAGATAATTCAAGGCAATTTAAATAGATTTGTGATGGAAAGAGCTATTCGCATCCAGAGAGAGAACTATGAAGATTATTGAATGTGAATCAAAGCATAGTATTTTAACCTTTTTTGGTTGTTGTTTGCTTGCTTGATTCTTTTTCCTTTCCTGTATTTTTCCCTTTTGATCTGATTTTTCTTTTTCAGTGAACTATGTTTGGAAGAACTATACATGTTTAATCTATATCGAATTGCTTGCTGTCTTGGGGAGGAAGAAGGGGAAAGGAGAGGAAGAAAAATTTGAAACACAAGATTTTACAAAGATGAATGTTGAAAATTATCTTTGCATCCATTTGGAAAAAATAAAATATTATTAAGATATTTTAAAAATGAAATAGAAATGAGGAAGCGGTGTTAAAATAATGAAATAAAATGTGATTCTAAAGTCCAAAAAACAAAAGAATGGAATTCAAGCTCAGCAAGAGGAAATGGGATTCCTAAAGGCAAAAGGTGAAGAGCATTCTATGTATGAAGGACAGACCATGCAAAGTTCTAAAAGAGGACAGATCGAATACTTTATAGAAAGGAAAACAAGAAAGATAGTTTGGCTATACCAAATATCATGAGCTTGAAAAGGAAAGTTGGAACCATTTTGTGAAGGGCTTTAAATGCCAGTGTTTGTATTGGATACTAAAAGCAATCAGAAGTCATTGGAGTTTATTGGGGAGGGGATGACATGATCAACTCTGTGCCTTTGGTATGACTCATTGGCACTTGTGTTGAAACTGGGGAGGAGAGGAAAGGGACAAAAATAAGGAAATCAATTAGGAGAATACTATGACAGTCTAATGGAGAGAGATGAAAAGCTGGTAGTTATGTGAAGGAAGAAAAGAGGATAGATTTAAGAGATGTAGGGGAGGTAAGGTACACCTCACCTTGGTAAATTGGCATATAAGCCTATGTGGGAAGTAAGTGAGAATGAGGAATCATGCTGATTCTCAAGGTTGTGAATCTGGGTGATAGGAAGGATGATGCTACCTTTGACAGAAAGAGGGAAGTTCAGGGTGGTGCAGTTAGATAGGGTAGTAGATAAGAGCACCAGCCATGGAGTCAAAAGGACCTGAGTTCAAATTCAGTCTCAGACACTTGACACTAATCAGCTGTATGACTAAACCCCAAATGCCTCACAAATAAAGAAAAAAATAGGGAAATTCAGAAGAGGATCAGGAGGAAAAAGAATGAGATCTAGTTTGGATATGCTGACTAAGTCAATTCATCTCTGAGGATCAGCTTCTTCATCTCTCAAATGAAAGGATGAGACTAGACTTTTAATATCTCTTTCATCCCTCATACTGCAATTGGAAGTAGCATGGGATAGATGGTAGAAGATTCAGGAAAATCCTACATGTGACACTTCTAATTGTGGGACTCTAAGAACATCATCTAATCTGTCATTGTCTCAGGCAATCGATCAACAAGCATTTACTAAGAAATGACTATGTGCCAGACAGTGTGCTAAGATACTGGGGCTACAAAGAACCCAGAAGCTTATATTCTACAGGTGATGAGCACATATATAAATATATTCAGAATAATAAGAGTCTCATGACTTCAAGAATTGTCATTTCCACCAAACTTCTAGAATTTATCTAAAGCAAAGCTTCTTAAACTGTGGGTCATGACCCCATAAAGAGTCACATAACTGAATGTGGGGCTTGAAAAATTATGATTCATTATCAGTAAAGTTTGATTTGTATAGTTATATACCTATATACTCAGGATCACATAAAAAGTTCTCAAGTAAAAAAAGGGTCAGGAGTAGAACCTCTGATCTAAGGTATAAATGAACTGTTATCTGTTATTGGTGGAAGAACCTCCCTCTCTGGAAATTCTACACACACACACCCCCCTGAAGAAGTCACCAATCCTTTTCTTCCTCAACTATGGTAAAAGACATCAACTAGTCTGAATTGTTAAGGGTTCAACAGCAATAGCTCAGAGATCTATCTCAGTTAATCAGCCAATCAATCAATAAACATGTATTAAGCACCTATTATGTGTCAGACACTGTGCTATATACTGGGGATACAAAAAGGAAGGAAAAGTCAATCTGGGCCCTCAAGGATTCAATAAACATTTATCAAGCTCTTACTACCTGCCAGGCCTTCTGCCTTTGGTCAGTCAATGAAGTTCACATCAAAGAGAGCCAAAGTAAATAATAAGGGAAATGTACAGGGCCACACTCCACATCTCTTTGAAGATCACTCATATTTTGCTGCTTTGAGTAGAAAACTTCAGGAAAATATGTCCTTGGTGGGGCAGGGGATGAAGGAGATAGGATCTAGTATGATATAGGGGAATGATACTGTCCTTGCCTCAAAGACCTCCCAGTTTTAGGGAGAGATCAATTCTCACTCAGGACCCTCAGAACCTTGCTAGAATTATGGATGAAACAAGGCAAAGACACTGAATTCTGAGAGAATACAGAGACATTTATGAACTCATAAACAGAGATACAAACAAACCCCTAAATGAAATCAGTCACAGAAAGTTCTTTGTTGTTGGTGTAAGGCAATTGGAATTTAAGTGATTTGCTCAAGGTAACACCACTAGTATCAATGAAGCTGCATTTGAACTCAGATCCTCCTGACTCTGGGCCAGTGCTCTATCCACTGGATCACCTACCTGCCCCTACAAAAAGTTCTTAAGTAGAAGTAGTAAGAAGAATCTCAATCCTTCATTATGTGTTTTTGCATGTGGGAAAGTGTGGGGGAAGAACCTGTTCCCCTTTCCCTGATCTGTTATAACTGCAATAAGTTTTTCTAGAGTTGTGTGGTGTGTCAAATCCTGAAATAAATCAAAGACAGAAGGTGAAGACTAAAGCATCTTTAATTGAGATCACAAGGCAGCAAACCCAGCAATCTAGTCCCCAAGGACACCTAGTGGATTTTTCAACCAAAGAGACATTTGAAAAATTTTGTATAGTTTTAGGAGAAGAGAAAGAGGAGATAGATAAGGTAGCAAGATCTATTCATAAGACACCCAGAGACAGAAACAAGTGAGCATTTATATATATATATATATATATATATAACAGAGAGACAGAGACAGAGATTGCCCTTGGCAAGGAAAATCACTTTATTTTGAGTTCTTCTGACCTTCAACTCATGATCGATCCCAAAGGAAGGGTTCAAGGATTTCAGGAGCTAGGTTCCTTAACAAGGTAAAGTCCCAGACTGGGGGAATTTAGGGTGTGATTCAGCTCAACCTAATCGAGAGTAAAAAAGCTTAAAGATAGGAATACAATGATATTACTGAAATTGTAACCTTACTAGGATCATTTAAGGGAATGGCAGTCCACATTACATTTGGTATTATTAGTTTTTCTGTCAGACGGATGTGTTTGGGTGGGTTTTAAATGTTTATGTGTGAGAAGCTTTGAAGTATGGGGAGAGGTTGTGTGGTATATGAGTCTGGGGAGAGCTGTGTTTTATGTTTTTGTAAATCAATGGGGACTATATCAAGGGAGCCACATGATCTGAGTTTAGATACAGCTGTGAGAAATATATTTGTGTGGGGAGATTATGATATGGGGTGTGCTGGAAGCAGCTCAAAACCATTCCCAGGAGTTGACTGCTCAATTTTCAGTGTGAGCATTTACACCTGAAAAAATCAGCAAATGTTGCATATCAGACTCTGATTTATTGTTTGGTTGAATTTTAGACTTAAGGAAGTGATAAAGAAGATAGTAATAATGCAGATTAAATGAAAAAGTGGGTCATGCTGTGTATTTTCTATTTTCCAGAGATCTGGTTGTTAAATAATTTTCAGCATACTCCTGAATGTATCTTTGTGTGGAATTGTGTATTGTATATATAGCTAATCTCTATGCCTAGAATGCACTCCTTTCTCACCTTCATCTCATAGTATTCCTTTTATAGGACCCAGCTCCAGCCTTACTTTCTCAAAGTTTTTCCTTATTTCTCCAATACCTACTACCTTCCCTTCCTTAAATACCTTGTATTTAACTAAGCATTTGTATTTACTCACTTTATTTTAAGGATGTATATATTCATATGTGTACTATTTCCCCCTCTCCCTCATTAGTATGCAAGTTCCATTCAAGATTGAAATGTTTCATTTATTATATCCAGCTCTCCAGGACCTAGCACAGTGTATGGTACACAGTAGGAGCTTAATAAATGCTTATTAATTGAAATATAGGGAGAAGCTACATGACATGAGCTTGTGGCTATTGTATAGCTATGAGATATATGTTGAAGCATATACATGTGGCCTCTATGTGTTAATGTATGTGGTTTGAGGCTTTGTGTGCAGAATATGTATTTGTGTGAGCCCCCAGGGTGCTCATGCCCAGTCTATTTGTCTAGGTCAATGTTTCTTGCAGTCAAGTAGTAAGGACTATTCTGGGACAATCTTTTATATATATATATAAAAGCTTTATATATATAT
>JAJPUD010005288.1:99278-163648 GCA_023553655.1 Myrmecobius fasciatus
ATATATATATATATATATATATATATATATATATATATATATATAAAGCTTTTTATTTACAAAACATATGAGTGATTTTTCAACATTGACCTTTGCAAAAACTTTTTTTCCCCAAGCTTTTCCCCTCCTTCCCCCCACCTCCCACCCCTAGATGGCAGGTAATCTAATACATGCTAAATAGGATAAATTATATGACAAATACAATACATGTATACATATCTATACAGTTATCTTACTGCACAAGAAACATCAGATCTAGAAAGAGAAGAAGAAAAAACAACCTAAGAAGGAAAACAAAATGCATGGAAATATTCACAGAAAGCGTTAAAATGCTATGTTGTGGTTCACACTCAGTTCCCACAGGCCTCTCTCTGGATGTATATGACTATCTTCATTGCTGAACAACTGGTTTGAATCACATCATTGTTGAAGAGAACCATGTGGGACAATCTTTTTATGCTTAATTTTAGAGCTTCCTAGTCTCAGCTTCCTTCTCTCTATCTTCTCAGAAGGACCCCTACTCCTTACCCTCCCATCCCCCATTAAGGACGCTTTTTGTTGTGTCTGAGGTAGGAGGAAGGGAGCTCAAGGCCTCCTTCTTCCATCACCTCTCTACTTCTGTAATCAGGGTACTAGACTAGGGTAAGGATGGAGGTTTAGGAACTAGGAGTCAAAAGTGAAAGGGTTTCTCCTGAATCCCAAGATAGACTATCTCAGGCAGATGCAGAGCCTGGGACAGTTGACTCCATGCAACTCCCTGCCAGGCCCCTCAAACAGTACATTTACCAGATGAAATCAGGTGGAAATGAATGCTCTGAAGCAGCCTGGAGGAGACTGATTCCTAAAAGAAAAACCTGTATTTTTGTAAGGGAAATGTGGGTGGGAGGTGAAAAGATGAGAAAAGGGGAGCAAGTTCCCCCCCTTATCTTCCTTGGTGTTGGTGGAGAATTTGCATAACTGTGACTTTAGAGCCAACCCTCAGGTGTAAGTTAGCTCCTACAGGTGGTACAACCCTATTCATTCCTCCCTTCTTCTTTCTGAGTCTTACATTTATAGCTCATTTATATAGCTTTATATATATGTAATATATATATATAAATATATATATAAATATAAATAATATATAATATATATACATAAATAAATATAAATACATATATATATATATAGCTTTAATAATGTTTAAAATGTTTAAAACCAGCAATAACCCCCTTAGGTAAGTAGAATAGTATCATTATCATCATCATCATCATCATCATCCCATGGCAGCCAGTATGGAATAGTGATTTAGGGACTGACATAGATCAAGCCTAGAGGTCCTGGCTTCAAATCCCCATCCCACTGCCTATGATATATGCTGGTTATGTGGCCCCAGGGAAGAAATGTAACCTCTCATTGCTTTAAATCAGAGGAGATCAAACTAAAATAGAAATTGGGGCCAGTAAATGGTACATAAAGGTCCCTGTAGCTTTAAAAGCAACTTAGAAAACACCATATTAGCATTAACTATGTTCTATCATATTTTTTATTTATTTTGTTAAGTACTTCCCAGTTACATTTTAAAATGTTTCAAGATGTAATGGGAACTGTCCAAGATTATATTTGTGGAGCAGGTGCTGACATATTAGTAGATGGAGTTTCCTCACAGGTTCAGTCCCTATTCCCATATTACAGATAAGGAAACTGAGGTGTCTAGTAATTGGTGACTTATCTGGAATCACACAGCTAAAGTGTCTGAGGGATAACTGAATTCAACTCTTCCCAATTCTAAACCCAGAGTTCTAGGAACTGGGCCACCTAAAATCATCTAAAGAATATAAGAACAGTTCAGTGGAAACTCTAACTTGGCTGTTTAAATTTTAGTCACAGGAGTTGACTGGCACTGCCATCCAAAAATCTGAATGATCCTGAGCAAGTCATTTAGCCTTTCCATTTAGCTTTTTAATCTTCTCATATTTCAAATGAGGGGGTTAACCTAAAAGAGGTTTCCTTCTAGCATCAGGCCTATGACCAAAAGAAACTACTCCTCACCATAGTGACTGAAATTGCACCACCAACTATTCTGTGTTTCCTTTGGTTCTCAGAGGATCTTCATGAATTCTCTGCTGAAATGAAGATATCCTGAAGATGGCTATCACCTGTGGAACCAAGGCAGTTAATGATTTTTACTAACCATCTTGATTTGCTTAACTTCCTTTAATATCCAGAGGAGGCCAGATTGACCTGGAAATTAGAACCAGCCAAGCAGGTGGCAAATTGAACATCTCTTAAACTGATCATATCTGGAATCCTCTGCAATGTTTTCTTGCTGAATCCAGAGCTCCCTTTGCTATGCTTCAGAACCAATTCAGACTGGCTTAGTCAACCCCCAATAACCTAAGGGACCCCTAGATACCTTCCAACCTACCTCTCTGTACCTAGGGGGCATCCTGTAATCTCTAAGAATAGCCCAGCCCAATAGCTGAAACTGATCACACCACTAGGTGATTCTGGCCCACCTCCAGATGATGTAATAAGGACTCTGTATCTCCCTGATCTTTGTGGAGGGTGGGACATCTGCCTGGAGAAATTCCTAAAAATGATCCCCACCTACCTGAATCTCCCAGCTCTGAAATTCCCAGGGGAATCTCCCACTTCCCAACTGATCTGGGAATTACTTTGGTCTGGGAAACAATCACTACCCTTATTGATTTGAAAATTGGCCTCAAATTACTCCCTAGCCCCAAACCATAGAAGGCTGGATAAAAGTCAAGATTCCTATCAGGAACTGGCCCACTGGGTAGCTTCTCAGGGTGAAAATGAACCCCCTTTTTTGCCAAAAACCTCACCTAGAGATCGGGTCTGTGAATTTTTTTCTCAAAAACCTGCAACACTGGCCTGGGGACCCCATTGCTGTTAGGGTATTTCTCATCCCTCATCTCTCACCCCTCAACACAGGGTTTTTTGTCATTATAACCCTAGCTGCCTAAGCCTACTGGAGCTCACTTCTCACTATTGCTCTCATGCATGTTTGCCTTCTTGAAAAGGAATAAAAACATGCATATAACCACAGTTTGTCTTTCTTAGACAATCTTTGGGAAAAGGTTGAGATACCTTAAGTTCTTATGAATTTAAAACTTTCTAAGAGATGGTCTAAAAGCTGGGGGACCTGGGAGTGGGGAAGGAACATTTCAGGAGAAAGAGAAGGAAATCACAATGAAAGGGGAGAACAAAGACACCATCACAATTCTATTCAGGGAATACCCTGCCATGAATTCAAACCAGTTTCAGCTCTCTAGCAACCTATTAAATATCTGAGCATAATATATCTGGGGGGATGTTAACCAGGAGTAGATTTCTCCCCCTTCCTCTTCCTCTTTCCTTGTCTCACCTTGTACTTCATTTCCTCCTAAGAACAATGATAATTAAAATAACCTCTTACAATAGATCACTTAAGGATTACAAAGTGCCTTTAGTATACATTGACTTAAGACAGGTCAGGTATTATCCTAATTGTAAAAGAGAGAAGGAAATTGAGTTTGAAGAAAGGTTAAGTGACTTGCTCTGGATCATACCATATCAATGGGCTGACTAGCCCATTAGTAGAGCAGAAATCAAAACTGGTCTCCTGGTCTTTCAATCACTTGTAGGACACTAATAGACATCCCCATTCCTTGTCCTTCACACACACACACACACACACACACACACACACACATACACACACAGCCTGATCACATTGAAAGAGGAAGGGAACAGGGTTAGCAGGTGGCAGAGCTGAAGGACACTATTGCAACTGATATCCGAGCAACCCCAAGCAAAGTTTAGGGATCCGTTGGCTTAAAGTCCCAATAGTTTATGGAGGCTGAGGGAACAGGTAAAAATCTGATAGTGAAACACTTTATTTAAACAGTTACAAATGATGATAATGAAACACTTTATTTAAACAGTTGCAAACATTTTAAACAATTACCAAAGATGTCAGGCAACATATTACCCAAAGATCAGGTACTCAGTTTTAAGGATCAATAATTATCCATAAGGCTCCAGAGATTTACATGATCAAAAAACAAACAAAAAAATTGGAAAGATAGTAGAGGTAGAACAAGTGAATCAGCCCCTAGGCACTCCCCTCCTCCCTCTCTCCCTCCTTTCTTCCCTTTCCCCATCTCCCCTTCTTCCTCCCCCCCCTCTCTCTCTACTCTCTCTTGGTGGAGCCCCCAATCCCAGCAGCTCACAGGATAGCTAGAGATATACTGGCTCCACAATGAGTCAAAGGGGCAATGTTCATCTATGCCCCTGCCTAAAAGGCTCTCCTCTGAAAATGACTGACCCTCACCTTCACAGTAGAAACCTCCACAGGCTTAAGATCAGGCATGCCTAATAATAACAACAATAAATCAATAATAAAGGTAGTAAAGCATTTAGGTAATGTTTTATAAGACTCTTTCCTCACAAATTTGTAATGAAGGTAGAATAGAAATTATTGACCCCATCCTATAGTTGAAAAAACTGAGTGAAGTAACTTGCAGAAGAACACAGAGTAACACTGGAATTGAAAAGTATTCTGTGACATTGAGTATAATTTGAAGTGTGTGAAAGTCATGGTTAATAGTTTGAAAGAATTCAAAGAAATTCTCTTAAGTCACAAGAGCTTATTTATGCCGTTGCTGATGGACTAAATGCTAAGAGAATCTAGCAATCAGAAGAAATTTGGGAGAGCTTAAACTGAAATTTGGGGCTTAGCTAGTCTGCTAACAGTCTACATGGGGAGAGTAAGGTACAGATAAGAGGGGAGCCAGAATGTCTTTTCATCCATGTAAGGAGAGAGGATGTCTTTTTAGCAAGGCATTATCAAACAGAGAGGATAGAGTTTTTGAAAGGAACAAATAAGGAGCAAAAGAGAAGAGGTTTTATTGTTCTACATTCCTTAGCTAGACATGCAGTTTTGAGCAGACCCTCAGATCTGAACCATCATCTCCTCTCTTTCTGGCTTTTGAGGAGAGGAAATTCTGGGCACAAGGGCTAGGGATCCATCACATTCTCTCCAATTTGACATTTTTTATGGCAGCCTTCCTCCAACTCCATCAGTTCTTTCTGCTTTTCTCCTCTAAAGAAAGAATCTGATAGTATGTCACTAAAAAACATTTATTAATAATCTACTATGTGTCAGACACTGTACTAAGTTATATGTATATAAAAAGAGGCAAAAGTCAGTCCCTGCCTTCAAGGAACTCACAATTTAATGAGCAATGAGTGAGACAACAAGCAAATAAGTATAAACGAGCTACATACAGAATACATAAATAAGGCCAAAGATTTGCATTTTAATGGGCAATATTTTGAGTCAAATATATGAATACCTAATCGTGAAGTGTCATTGATCCTATAAAGTTGACATTTGGGGGGAAGGAATGAAAAGAAACCTTCTGGCTCCCTGAAAATATCACCACTTAAGAGATCACATACTCTGCCCATTCAAGCCTTGAGTTAAACCAGTCAAGACAACACCCCAAACAGCCATTTTAAAAAATATTATCTCAGGAGTGCCAGAAAGATGGAAGAAACAGATGTCCAGATGTAGATGTGCTAGGAGGGGACTAAGGACTGAAAGTCCATTTCTAGCTGGAGAAACTTAATGTACTGTATTGTTTGGCAACCTTAGTGTTTTCATCTTGCCAGGAAAGTTATTGACATTGAAATTTAAATCAAGTTAAGGGAGGAGAGGCTGGGCCTCTGGGAGCCATGTAAATTAGGGCCATGTAGACCTAGCCATTCTTATTCTGGGAAGTTCGTTATTATTCTGCTCTCCTAGATTCTGTTTATTCTTAACCTGTTGGCTCTAATTGGCCTCTAATCTCTCTCTGGTTGGCTAGCTGGGAACTTCTTACTCTCTCAGAGAATCAGAGACTCTTAGAACTAGAAGGGGACTTAGAGATCATTTGGTTAAACTTCCTTTTTAGTGTAGGAATCTCATCTGTAGGACCCCCACAGATGGTCATTCAGTCGGTTTGTCCAGGGAGCTCCCTCCAGAGTAGTCTCTTCTCTTGTCGAACATCTTTGTGATGAGCTAAAAATACTGCCCTAGGTTGTTACTGTGAGCTGACTCATCTTGTTCCCCAGCTGCCATTTTCTTTGTGACCTGGGATTGGAGTTAGGGGTGGAGGGAGAAGGATTGAGAAATGCTGAGAGGGAAGGCAGCATCTGATTGGATAAATTGAAGAACCCATCTGGGATCTCTGTGACTTTGCCTGACCCCCAATTCAAAAGAGGCCGCTCTGCTTCCAAACCCCAATTTTCTAGGTGTGTGTGATCTGTCACTCTGTATCTTCTCTCAGATTCATGGCCACACTAATCCAATGAGTGAAGCCCAGGTGGGAAAGGGCAGTCTGAAGTCAGAGAGTCAATTAGACAGGCAGGCAGTGACTGTGGGGGCTGATCAGTCAGTCAGCATTTAAATGCCAGACCTCTGCCCTAGCAATTAGCTATTTCATTTGTTGCTAAGAGAGACAGCTGGCACAGTAGATAGAAGGACAGCTTTACAATCAAGGAGTCCCTGATTCTAGTCCTGCCTATGACATACACTGGGAAGCCTCATGATAGCATGGGAAAGCACACTGGCTCTGAATCTAGAATATTTGAGGCTGTCACCTTGGACAAATTACAACTTCTTTTGACTTTATTTTCTCATTTTCAAAGTCAGAGAAGGGAAGAATCTAAATAGCTTGAGTCAGAGATCTCTTCCAGCTCTAGATGTATAGGTTTGGGCAAGTTCTTTAACCTCTTCATTTGCCACCCCCCCCAACTCTCTAAATTATATTTCCATGTGGGGGAAGGGGTTTGGGAGGAGACTACCTAATTGTTAGTTTCCTATAATATTGGAGAACGGAGAGAACAAGGAGGAGGAGGGGAAAGAAGAGGAAGAGAAGAAAAAGAAAGGAGGAGGAGGAGGAAGAAAAGGAGAAGGAGGAAGAGAAGGAAGAGAAGAAGGAGGAGGAGGAAGAAGAAGAAGAAGAGAGGGAGGGAGGAAGAGAGGAAAAAGGGGAGGGAGAGAGTGAGAGAGGGGGAGAGAGGAGGAAAGGAAAGAAAGAAGAGAGAAAGAATTTATTAAGTTAATTCTGGGTGCTGGAGATATAAAGATAAAAATAAGGAGTTCTCAGGCTCTTCTCTATAGAATATTAAATTACAAGTGAGTTTCAAATGTAATTTGGTAGAATGAATTTTCATTCCAAAAGTTACACACCCTGAAGAAATCACAGGTCTAAAACAACAAAAATTTTCAAAGTAGCTTAAGATCCATCTCTTATACTTCTTACTGGGCTATATCTAGCTGAGTATCTTTCTGAGATTGAGGTCTGGTTTCTTTGATCCATGCATAGAAATCTGTTGTGGAGGAAGAGGTACACAATTCACAAGGGGCCAGTTTTAATATGTGTTATACATATGCAAGATATATATTTGTTATACATATGCAAGGAATATATATATATGTATGTATGTATATATATATATAATTCTTCCTATTCCCATTCATTAATCATCAGAAATATATTTTAAGTAACTTTTCTAAAATTCTATTCAGATCTTTAACTTATTTCTTGGGGGGGTGTAGATTTAGGACACATTCTTCTATCAGAACTTATACTTCAGGAAATTAGGAAGGCTCAGAACTAGAAATGCCTTTAGAAGTCATCTGGTTATTTTTAAACAAGAATCCCCTCTGCAAAATCTCTTGATTTGTCACCATCTCTCTGTTCATCCCTATGGCATGGAGAGACTTAGACTGAATAAGGCAGATTCATACCCAGAAGAGTGTGAGAGATTCAGGAATAGTGTTCTCTCCAAGAAATACATCCTACATACATAGTATCACAAATTTATAACTACAAAGATTTTTAAAAGTCATCAAGTCTAACTCCCTAATTTTACAGATGAAGAAATTGAGATACAGCTAGTAAACATCTGTATCAATATTCCAAGTTAGGTCTCGATGATTCCAAGTTCAATGGTTTAACTTAGCTAAATGTCAGGAACAAAAAAATCCTCAAACATATTTAATCTATTTCTCTTCCCTCATTTTACAAAGAGACTGAACCCTAGAGTAACTAAGTGACTTACAAATGGGGAAAGCGTCAGAAAGTGTCCTGGGCACCCCATTGTTGATTCATGGGCTATTCATTCCCAATTAAGCCATACTTATTGCACAGAAGACAATGAAGACAGAAGTCTCCCTCATAGCCAGAAATTAAGAAGAAATTGAAATTAAAGTGAAGAGGCTCTTTCTTTCCCTTTTACTAAAAGAAGAGATGTAAATGGATGTTCTAGTATCACCTGGACCATTTCAAGATAGCTCTGCACTCCACCTTACCCCAACCCCCAATTCATACACTTCTCTATCCTCTTTGCTCATCTTCAGTCCTTTCCTTTTTCCCAGTGATTTTTCTATTCTTGAAACATTTCCTTTCATTGTGATTCCTGCAGCTGGATCTCCCCTAAACCTTTCCATTCACATTTTTCCAAAGAACTCCAGTCTTCCTCCTCCCAGAAGCCTTCCTACACTGTAAATTTATCATCCTAAAAAATCATCACTTCCTAGTGTTGAAAAGGATTTTAGAGGTCATGAAGTAAAAAAAGAAACACCCAATCAATCACTAGGTATTTATGGAGCATCAATGATGTCAGGGCTGGTTTCAGCTCCAAATCTGAGCTGACCATTTTTCCTCATCCTGCACTCCCCCACCTGTTTTCTCAGTGGGATGAGGAAAAGGGGAAATTTTTTATTCTTCGGAAAAGTCCCCGGTGCTGCTAAAAAAAAATGCCCTGGACCAGGAATAAGGAATGATGCAAGCCAGGGTGTCCCCAAGGACTAGAGGACTTGGCACAATTCTCTATGGACTGTCATTATAATTGATCCATCAACAATTATAGCGATTGGATTTGCTCTCTGCTATATGGTGAGGGCTTGGCTCACTCAGATATTATTACTTAGCATTTAGACAGCATATATCTTATTTGACCAGCCCTATTATCATCATTTAGTTTAGTTCCTTCTCCCTCAAGGCCCAGGAAAGTCACAGGGTGATGATCTGCCCCTATTTCATACAGGAGGGAGACCGAGGCTCATAGAAAAGCAGGAATAATCACTGGTTCAAATTGTAAGTTAGAGAGCCGAAGCAAGATTAAGAATTGTACCCCCTACTCACACACTCACTCACCACTCAGGGGCCTCCAACAAGGACTTCTCTTGCCCTGTGAGCATTCTAGAAAGTCAAGGGTTCTTTACTCACTCACTCAGGGTTGCCTCAGCTTGCATTTATTGAAAAGTATGGATTCTGACTATAGTTTTGTGATCCTCCCTATGGCAGGAGAACCTACATACTGGAAGACTAGAAAGACTTCAAGCAAAGGTTTGAAAATGGAATACATCTGCTCATTTGTGGAGCACCCTAGCCTAGCCCTAACCATAAATGTTTTTCAAGTTGACCATAGAAAGGCAAATGTTGCTTACCATTAGGTAGAGGAGTTACCATCTGGGTCAGTGGAGGAAAAATATACCCCAGAGAAACAATAAAGCTTTGAAATAGGTCTTAGGGTGTATTAGAGAGGGGAGAGGAGGAAAGGGCTAGAAATATGGGGTTTACTATAAACTTGCAGTGATCCATGCTAAGATAGTAAGGATGAGTGTCTCTACTGGAGAGTGAGGTCAGACATGAAGAATCTCTAGCTGTAAAGCTTATGACATTTCTGTGGGCTGAGGGCTTAGCCAGGGGTTAGTATCTCCCAGGACAATGTGGAAAATAGACCCTCGAGGCTGATTCCTGTTAAATGAAGAAAGGCAGTCAGATCAGGATAATCTTGACTTAAGTAATTAATATATCACATCACATTACATCATATCACATTCTATATCATATAGCATCACATAAAATATATATCATACAAGATAAGATTTATAACAACTTGTATAGTGCTTTAAAATTTGCAAAGCACTATATATTAGTGGTATCATTTAATCCTCACAATATCCTCTATATTCATTGCCATTGTTAGGTAGAGAGATGCTACTATTATCCCATTTTCTAGATGTGACAATTGAAGCTGAGTGAGGTAAGGCACTTACCCCAAATCACACAGTTAGTGTCTGAGACAGGATTCAAACTCAGGTCTTCCCTGACTTCTCCAAGTCCACCTAGCTGCCTAAAAATGATCAGGTCAGACAGTAAGATAGCCTCTCCTTTCTACTTGCTCAGAGGCTAAGACCACAAAGACAATTCTGCCAGGATATGAAAGTCCAGTCTCTACCCCACAGATACCTCTGCAGTCTAAGCCTTTGCTTTGTTCCCCTTGTCTTGGAAAGATAGTTGTCATAGAAACCTGAAACCTTCCCATTTCTCTAAGTCAAATCCTAGGAACCCCCATGTAGGGACAACTGCAGAACCCTCCAAGGTCTGGATATTGGAGAACGAGGAAGATGCTTTGACCCTGAATCGGGGGCAAAGCCATCCACAACATGGAGTCTGGGAGCCGCCCCCTTGGTGAGATCAATGTCTGTGAAATCCCATCCCAGCCTGTCCTATAACTGAGTATAAATCCCATTACAAGGGGAACTGGCAGGGGATCCATAGAGGGAATGAATGTGTATGGGAGCCCTGGGGCCCAGGGCCTGTTTGGAGATTTGTCTGCCTGACAGGGTTATTGCAGCCAGAGAGAAGTGATTTATGGACACTCCTTGCCTTCAGGCCCAAGTCCACACACACATACTCACACACACACACACACACACACACACACACACACACACACATACACATGCCAGTATACACAAACATTGGTGTGAACCAGAGGCTGGTTCACATATTCTCAAAGACATTCATATCCCCACTGACAGAGAAGCATGCTTTAAATACACACACACGTACACAAACCGAAGCTTTTGTGTGTATATACACACAACTCCTCTTGGCCATTAAATTTCCTCTTGAAAGCTCAGGAGAAATGATGTGCCCGAGTTAGCAACTTCTTCCCAGGATGACAGATCAGAAGCATGACTACGAATTTTGGCAAACACCAAGAGAGACTTCAGGCCTTGGGACATAAAGCATCATGGGCTTACTATTGAGGGACAGGAGTAGAAAGGGAAGAAGTGAACCTGGGCTGGGGATGGATTCAGTGGCCAACAAGTACACCATCTATCAGCTTCTTATTTTAACTAGTAATCTGAGCTTTCTTTTGATCTATGTTGCTGTTTGTTGGTGAGATTTAGTACATTCTTGCCTTTGAAGAGTAAAGATGACTTTGCAAGAGGGCAGTTGAGAGATCTGTGATTGAGAGCAAGTTGTAATGAATAACTAAAGAACTCTAAAGAACAAAACTAATGGATCCTTTTAAAAATACTTATGTGGCACAGTGAATAAACTACTAAATATAAAGTCAGGAAGACCAGAGTTCAAATCTAGCCTCAGACATTTATTACCAAGTCACTTTGCCTCTGTCTGTCTTATTTTCCTCAACTGTAAAATGGGGATAATAATAGCACCTGCCTCCATAGGGTTGTTGTGAGGATCAAATGAAATGATACTTGTAAAGTCCTTAGAATAGCACCTGGTATATAAGTGCTTAATAAATTTATTAGGGAATTTTATGACATAGAAGACAGCTTTCTTACGTGGCAGGAGCAAGGGATGACAGATGGACAGCCATCTCCAGGGGAAGTGAAAGCCAAACTCTTGCAAGCTGAATGGACCTTGAGTGTCAAACATTGGGGAGTACATGAATAAGATCGGAAGGCATGGTTGACTTGTAAACCGTATCAGTGGAGGAATCTCCCAAATTGATGGGATCATCAATGCACTTGAATGAATAAATAAAAGAATCCAGATTCTTGCTAATGAAATACTAAGTTCAACTGATTTTACCTGCTAAAAGAATCCAAGCATTGTTTGAATCCTCTAAATGTTGGTGCCCTGTGAAAAAGTCCTGGTCTCCCTGCAATAGTTATAGCTATGACACAAGTACAATGAAAAAATGAAGTTCATCAGTAAGCATTTATTAAGTGCCTACTGTATGCCAGGCCCTGTGCTAAACCCTAGGTATAAAAAAGAAAGGCAAAATAAAGCCCTTGTCCTTGAGGGCACACAATCTAATGGGTGTCATCTAACAAATATAAATTGGTAGAGAGAGCCCTGAACTTGGAGGCAAGAGTATCAGCTCAAACTGTGTGGCCTTCAGTGAATTACCTTCCATTTGAAGCCAGTTTCTTTCTTTGAAAAAAAATGAAGATTCCCTTCCAGCTTCAATGTTCTATGGACCATTGAAGCAATTCCTTATCCCTTGGGAGAAAGCCAGGAGAAGTAGAAACTCCTTATCTCTAAGGGAGAAAGCCAGGAGAAATTTCTCCCTATATTTCCCCAGCTTTTCCCTCATTTTTCATCTTTTCCTTATGCCTGCACTCTACTCCAGACAAATTGGTTCATGAAAAGATTTCTCTGCCTCTGGGTTTTTGTTCACTATTAATCCTTCTTAGAGTGTCTCCACTTCCAGCCCTACCTTTTCTCTCCCTGCCCATCTTTTAAAGCTCAGCTTAAGGTTCTTCTCCATGAAGCCTTCTCTGGCCACTTCAGGCCACAGTTCTGTTTTCATTTGTACTTCTGTCCATCTCTAGGACTAGAAGTACATCCCTATTCTCCTCTCCCTTCTCTCATTATTTTTTGATTTCTCCTTCTAAAAGGTTTTTATTGACGCATTTTATTTTTGCATCATAGCAATTTCATCCCTTCCCACTCCAGATAGAACTCTCTCTTTTGATAAAAAATCAATAAAGTAACTACATAGGATAAAGTAATGCTCCATCATGGTAGTCCCCTACTTCTCTGCCATGAGAGAGAGAAGAAATGGTTCATTATATATTCTCTCAGACCTTCTTTTGTAATTGGAAACTATTGGAGTTATATAAATGACTAAATTGTCCATACCTCCCTGACCCATTAATTACTGGACTTAAAGTACAAGGTGGCAAAAGACAGAAGGAAAGAGCCTATATATATATATATATATATATATATATATATATGTATGTATGTATGTATATATATGTGTGTGTGTGTGTGTATCAGAATACAAGGTGTCTCCAAAAACAGTACAATTTTAGCTATAAAAGTTTATTATATATTAAATATATCATGTATTAAATACATCCTGTACCTCTTTGTGGTAGCAAAGACTTGGAAATAAAATAAGGATCATTAATTGGGCAATTTCTAGAAGAGAAAAAGGATCTATGACAGGTTATTGTTATGGAATATTATCATGCAATAAAAGGTACTAATCTTCAGAAACCTAAGAAACATTAGAAGATTTGCATAAACTGATACAGAGAAGCAGATCCAAGAGAATAATATACAATAAGATAATGACTACAGTCACATCAAAGAAAAGATCATTAAATGATGGGCAATTTGACAGTTCTACCAATCATATATTAGTGTAACTGTCTTCAACTCCTTCAAGATTGAAAATTCCCATTTTTGTCATCTATGCCAATTTGCATGGTGTGACAATGAGAGAATTATAATTTGACTTTCTCTTATTATTAGTGATTTGATATGTGTTTACATGTGATTATTTATAATTTACAATTCCTTTGACATTTGTTTATATTTCCTGACCACTTATCTACTGGAAACTAATTCTTGGTTTTATAAATTTTTGACAATTTTTTGGGTATCAGGATTTTATCAATGGGATTTGATGTAAACATTTTTTTCTTTTTTCCCTAAGAGAAGCAACTTGTAATAAGGAATGGAAAGACAGTTCAATGCAAATCTAGGGAGATCTGGTCAGGGGTTCAAGTCTAGCCTCTGACAAACTCCTAGTGTGACTCTCTAGGCATGTCCATAAGACCATAAATTGCAATGGTAATACATATCTGTCCCTGTACCTATTTTTCCCCACTTGTCTAGCTTCTAATTGTCTTCATTGATTTTGTGTAAAAGCTTTTAAAAGTTGTCAGAATCATCTGTTTTATCATTTAAGATCTTTTCTATCTCTTTTTTTGTTAAACTTTTCCCTTGTATCAAGCAGAAATTGGTCTCCCTCCACTTCCTCTCTTTACTCCCACTTCTGAATGTTGGGACTAAGTAGAAAAATGCCTCCTCCATGTGACAGTCCTTCAGATACCTGATGACAGCTATCAAATTGTTGGCAATTAACCTTGTGACATTTTTCATATTGATGTCTTTATTATTAGTTAACTAGAATATTGTAAGTTAACTCAGGATAAATGCAAGCATACCATATCTCTCCAACGAAACTATCAGTTCTCTATGGAAAGGAGCAATTTCTCCTATTTCTTCATGTCACCTACACTTTCCTCATGTCACCTAACATAGTCCTGAATGCAACATTGAGTAAATATTTGCTGATTGACTTTCCATAACCTCAACAGGGGACTTTGCATCTTTTTTGGGGGTCTCCCCTATTAAAGTTTTGTAGCTTCCTGAGGGAAGTGATTCTCTCAAGTGTGATCAATTCCCTAATTCCTGATCAGCAGAGTGCCTGCTCCTTTTCTCCCTCACTCTCCCTAAATCTATGTCTCAGTGCTAATTAGAGGTCCCAGGGATTGATGTCTCCAAATCAATTAGAATAATATTTGGACGTTATGCCCGTCCCTCAAGTAGGAAGTCACCTGAATAAAGAGAAACCCTTGACCATCCTGTATTTTAAGGACTCCAGGGAATGACTCCCTCCCCTGTCTCTCCTTACTGACAATCTGAAAGATTGTCCTTGCTAATTTAACTCTCCTGGTGCTTGTTCTATTCCCTGGAGCTAAGGAGGTAAGCATATTATAAAGGAAGGAAGAATTATTAACTGTTTATTATGTTTTAAATATCATGTAAATATTACATTGTAATGCAGTTAGGTGGCTCAGTGAATAGAAGTCAGAAAGACCTGTTGACCTCAGGCTCTTACTAGCTATGTAACCTTGGGAAGTCATTTAGCCATACTTGCCTTAATTTCCTCATCTATCAAATGAGCTAAAGAAGGAAAAGACAAATCTTTTCAGTATCTAAGCCAAGGAAACCCAAATGGAATCACAAAAAGTTAGACATAATAGAAAATAACCAAACAACAAGGTATTGTACTGTTTTAGGAACATTATCTCATTTGGTCCTCACAATAATCCTGTGGATTAAGTATTATTATTATCCCTATTTTACAGTTAAAGAAATTGAGGCAGAAAGAGATTGAATAATCTCCCCAGGAACACATAATTAGTAAAGTACCTGAGACTGCACTTGAACTCAGTATCTTCTTAAATCCAAGGCCTCTATCCATTCATTGGGTTACTTAGCTAGCTAAATTTTATTTTATTTTATTTAAAATAATAGCTTTTTCATTTTAAGAGTATATGCAATGATAGGTGGTTATATGACCCTTCCTCTCCCTGACTTCAATCCTCTCAGCTGTCATGCTGATTTTCCTAAAGCCAGGTCTAACCATGTCACTCTCCACCTCAATTAACTCCATTGGCTCACTCTCACACTACAGGTAAATTATATGTAAAATGTTCCATTTGGTTCTTAAAGTCCTTGGCTCTTCTTGACTTTTCAGACTTCTTTAGTCTCCACAGCTTTTAAAATCCAGTGATACTCGCCTCCTTTCTGTTCTTCCCACAAGATGTTCCATTTTCCCAACTCCTGACTTTTCACCAACTGTTAGAATATACCTGAAGTTTTCTCCTTCCAAGCCTCACCTTGAGGCTTCCCTGGCTTTCTTCAAGACTGGACTCAAATATTACCTTTTGCCTGAAGTCTTTCTTAGTGCTCCCCTCCTCACACTTCATGCCTTCTATGTGACATCCTCTCCCATTTACACTGTATAGATTTTGAATGGACATATTGATTCTCATGATAGCAATCCCATTAGAATCTGAGCTTCCCAAGAACAGGTACAACTTTTACTTTTCTTTGAATCCCTAGTCTTTAAAACAGTGGCACATAGAATGATTTAATAAAGATTTGTTGCTTGAACAATTTGATCTTTCTGAGCCTCAGTTTCCCCATTTGTAAAATGAGAACATTGAATTCTAACCTTGCAGCCCTAGATATAGGATCCTATGACCTCATTTTTTTTCCTGTTTGGAAAATCTGGATTATAATACTCAATTAATCTCCTTGGGTGATCATGAAGACAACACTACAGAAATAAAATGGAACTAATTATTCTTATTGCACAGAACATCTCCAGTCTCTCTTCCATATGATAGCTCTTCCAATGGATACATCATGTCCCAATCTCCTCCCATCCCATAGTTCTCTTCCCTGAATTAAACATAGTCATTGTCTTTAGTCAGTCTTACAATATATAATATTGTTTCCTTGCTATAGTTACCCTTCTCTGGACACTAGCCTATTAATGTCCAGAGCTAGTCCTTGTACTGCAGGTGAAGAGGAAGGGATGCACTTGTTTCTTTCATAAATGTTCCAGGCTTCCCCTTCAGCCTCCCTTCCTCTCATGAAAGCATGGCAGCTCCAGGCTCTCAGACTGGAATAATCCAAGATCAAAACCCACCACCAACTGATATACTCTGAGATAAAAACTGCTGTGAGGCTCTCCTCTCCATAGCAACACAGGGGCTACATCTCTGTTCTTGTGCCAATTTTGCATTTGACCTTTTCTGCCCTTCAGGAGGAAGACACTTGCTCCAAGGTAGCCTCCATTTTCTCATTTGTACAATGGGGATAACAAGGCTAATTTTTCTGAGACATAAATTCTTATTGGATTGTGAGTTATCTTTATTGAACTCTGGCACATTTCGCACGCCCCTCACTCTCTTTCTCTCTTCGTCCATGCCCATAGATGTGCCAAGTGACATCTGCTTCAAGCACCAGCCTTGGCAACTACCCCTGGGCCCATTGGCTTACCAACCTGGTAACATTTCCACATTCCTGCCCTTTCTTCTACCCTGATTCCAGGTCCGTGCAAGCCAGGCTCTTGTCCAAACCCAAGAGGGATTAATTTCTCTGGGAAGATTTTGTGAGACACTCTAACAAAGGTTTTTCTAAAACCAATATCTGTAATGCCTAACGTGTTTCATTTATTCACTAATTTAATAATTCTATAAGAAATGGGCCAATTTGGCTGAAGATTTGTTTTCAGGAACCCTACCACTGTCTATTGTTCATGACTTCAATAGCTTCCTCATGCTCATAATCTGCTGGCCCCATGTTCTGTGAGAAAGCAAAGCAAGATTTGATGAATCCTAATGGCTTGAATCACTCTGACCCCAAGCCTCTTCCTTAAAAGATTTGAGCCATATTCCCTCCTTTGCTGTCTTTTGGTATCATTTCAGCTCTTTCACGTGTACCAGGAACCAGAATATGCTCACTCTCAGTTTCTATACAAGGTGGGAAGCTATAGAGAGACAGATTTCAGCTCACTATGTCACATATAAGATAGTTCGACATTTCTAATTATTCCAGACTTTCAAACATTGAAATAGCATACCTTGCAAACAATGAGCTCTTGTCACTAGAAAGATCCAAGCATTAAAGATCCCATTAAAATACTGTAGAAAGGATTACTGAATTGCATACTAAGATTGGGCTATAGTTTCTAGAAAACCCCTTCTTGTTCTAAAATTCTATGAATCTGTAATATCTATATTGGGGGGGATATAGTATAGAAGACATGTAAACAATTGTATCTTTGAGAATCTGTCCCTTGAGAATCTGCCATGGCCTTTAATCTATAAAATACCTATAGAAAAAAATGAATTTAGGAGACCCTTGTTCAGTTGCATAATTTTAACATCCTGTTGTTTTCCCAAGTCTTAATCAGGGACCTGGCCAGCGATCAAATGACATAATGTTTATAAAGCACTCTGCAAACCACAAGTCTATACAAACATAAGCCATTATTTCTGAAATATCACTTTTCTTCCTCCTCCCCCTCACCTCAAGAGCATGCAGCAGGACATTCCTGCTCACAAGTATCAGAGATGGAAGCAGTCTTGGAACCTAGAACATTATAACAGAGAGGTAATAGCTGGTATTTATCCAGAACTTTAAGGTTTGCAGAGCATGTTAAAGTCTAGCATAGACTTTAGAACCAAGAATATCAAACCTGGAAGGCACCTCAGAGATCATGTAGTAACTAGATTTTAGTTCAACCCCTTCATTTTACAGGGGAAGAAAGAGATCATAGAAGAAGAAATGAAATCCCAAAGATAGTAACTGGCAGAGATGGAAGTAGAAGCAGTCTCCTGACTCTCGAACCCCGTGAGCTTTCCACTGCAACATGCTGCTGGAAAAATTAGTGAAGGGGAATGGATAGGATTAACATAAAAAGAAAAGGGCAGTTATGCATAGTGGATAAATCACTGGTTCTGGAGTTAGGAGGACCTCAGACACTTGATATATACTAACTGTGTGCTCCTGAGCAAGTCATTTAACCCTGATTACTTTATACACACACACACACACACACACACAAGAATAGGATCTTGGAGATGGCCCTTTAAAACTTTTGTAGGGGCAACTAGAAGGTGAAATGGATAGAGTACCAGCCCTGAAGTCAGGAGGATGTGAATTCAAGTCTGTTTTTGGATATTTAACACTTACTAGCTAAGTGACCCTGAACAAGTCACTTAGCCCCAATTGCCTCACACACACAAAAAATTTGCAGCCAGGTTGATAAACTTCTGCCCTGTTTTGTTGATTATTACTTTTCCTTCTTATTATCTAGTGAAACCAGCCCCTTAGAACCTTTATAGAGCAATGTGGTACTATAGAAAGAGCACAAGCTCTGGTTTCAAATCTTACCCTTTATGCTTCTTGGGCAAGTCAGCAACTCTATAGGCTTCAGTTTTCTCCTTGGTACACAGAAAGAGTCAGACACGATCATCTTCAAGGGTCTTTTCACTACCAAGATTTCATGAGCTAGTTGGGTCTTGTCCTTGCCATTTTTCAGTTTCTCTTTAATGTGTGTATGTAATTTCTTATCTTATCCTCCCTAAACTGCCTTTATATCACCTATTATTGACCAAACCATCATAATTCTCCAGTCCCTAAAGTCTCCTTACTGTTTTTCCTGACTGAAGCATTACAAGCCATGAAAGGGGCAGGAAGGGGATTTCCCCCAAATAAATGGAAAGAAAACTGACCTTCCCTGCAGGATGGATCAAATCCTGTCCCCTCCTTCTTCTTTTTGACTTTGTATTGATTGGGCTGGGAATTCTAGGGCAAGGATAGTGCAATGTCACAGGAGAAGCAACTGTAAAATATAATCAAAATGAAACTATCCCATTAATAAGGACATATTAATGTGCTTTTAAGACTTTGAGGATGAGCCTCTGATTCTCCTCCAGAAAAGGCAGGCTTGCCAGGAAGCCTCCCTAATACCTAGAGAAAAAGCCTCAGGAACAAGGACCCCCACCTTCTCTTAATTCTCTCTGAATTCAGCAACATCAGGGCCATTACTATCTGACTCTCACATCACAAACCTAGGAGATTAATCTGATGGTAAAGAGATCAATGTGTGAAACGGTACAAAGTTAGACTTTTACTTGCTATGCCCAGATGTGCCCCAGGAGAAGCCCTTTTTTCCTTTGGGCCTCTTAGACAAGAGATGATTTCAAAAAAAAAAAGCTTTTTACTTGCAAAACATATGCATAGGTAATTTTTCAACATTGACCCTTGCAAAGCTTTCTGTTACAAATTTTTCCCTCCTACCCCCACCCCCTCCCCTAGATGACAGGAAGTCTAATACATGTTAATTATGTTAAAATATTTGACAGATCGAATATGTGTATATATATTTAGACAGTTATCTTGCTGTACAGGAACAAATGAAAACCTGAAATGGAAAACAAAATGCAAGCAAACATCAACAGAACGTGAAAATGCTATGTTGCGGTCTGGCCTCAGATCCCACAGGCCTCTCCCTGGGTGTACATGGCTTTATTCATCACTGAACAGCTGGAACTGGTTTGAAACATCTCATTATTGAAGAGAATCATGTCCTTCAGAATTGATCATCATATAGTGTTATTGTTGCCATGTACAATGATCTCCTGGTTCTGCTGATTTCACTCAGCATCAGTTCATGCAAGTCTCTCCAGGCCTCTCTGAAATCATCCTGCTGGTCGTTTCTCACAGAACAATAATATTCCATAACATTCATATACCATAATTTATTCAGCCACTCTCCAATTGATGGGCATCCATTCAGTTTCCAGTTTCTAGCCACTACAAAAAGAGCTGCCACAAACATTTTTGCACATGTGGGGCCCTTTCCTTCCTTTAAGATAAGAGATGAATTCTTTAACAGAGTATAAACTCCCCTTATACTCAATCTGCTGAGATCTTTGCTCCCATGAACCCAAGTCACAGTTAGTTTATACACCTGAGCAATACCCTTGAGTCTGGACTTTAAAGGAGAGAAACATAGAAGAGAGATCCAAGTAGAGACTGGATTCTCTGGAAAGGTGTTTGCCCCACCTATGCTCTCTCTCCAAGGTATTTTATAGAGAATAATGTGAATTTGGAAAACAGTAGCAGATGGAGACCCAGAAAGAATAAAGAATTCTCCTAAGGGAAAGAAAACAGGTGTCCCAGAGAAGTTCTGCTGAAGGAACAATAATGGAAGGAGAACTGAAGTCATTTTCAGTCACAGTCAAGAATGGGAAGAAATACAGACATAGGAGGCAGCCGTATGGAAAAGCTGTCTAGACCTATAACTTCACTGATACTGTGAATCATGTGGACTGTGTAAGTCCTGAAGGCAGATAGGATCTAACAATCAATCAATCAATAAGCTTAAATTGACACAAGATCTGCATCAATTGCTGAGGATACAAAGACAAAAGTGGAGGGAGGAAAGGGGACAGTTTTTAATTCAAGAAGCATACATTCTAATGAGGGGAACTACTAAAGGGAAGGGGTTGCTGGATCCTCTCACAGATGCTAATTATTTCCCATTTGTGGAGGCCAATCTAAGATCTATAAATATGGTAAAAGGAGAAAGAAATGTTCATGAAATTAGATAAGAATCCTCATTATTTGTCAGATTCAATATCTGCCTATATTCACTATATTGTTAGTCTCACTATTTGCATGGGAATCAAAAATAAATACTTTTCTTTCTTTGGATACATAGATGTAAGCCAGATTCTATTGATTTCAAGGTAAACTGGGTTAAGGGCACAATCCATTACTGAGTAATTATTTAGAAGTCTGTAAGAATGACCTCAGTTCATAAGAACCTATAGCTGAAGTTCTGAAATGATTACAGGTTACAAACTCAACTTAATTTTCTTGAATACTTCATCCAGTGTGAGGATGAAACCTTGTAACCCTCATTCTAAGATGAAGGAATTGAAGACTTGCTACGATGAGTATTATTTCTAAAACATTTTTATACTTTACAAAAATGACTTCCTCACAACAATTCTGTGAAGTTACTCATTCAATTCTTTTTACTTCCATGTTAGGGATAAGAGCACAGAAGTAAAAGACTAAGGGCTTGAGTGATTAAAAAATTGTTTAGAGAGGCAGTGAATATAGAATAGAAAGCAGGAAGAACTAAGTTCAAATCCCACCAATGTCATACTGACTAGCTGTGTGACCCTGGACAATTCACTTGACTCCCCTGTGCCTTAGTTTCCCTGTTTGTAAACAAGGGGAGGAGATTCTATAGCCCCTAAATTCCTTCCAGCTCTAGATCTGCTTCTAAGAGGAAAAAACCTGTAGTAAATGGAAGCTAAGCTGAACCTTAAAGGAAGCTAGGACTTCAATTTGTCAACAAGTACTTATTAAATATTTACTGTATATGTGAGGTGAAAAGAACAGCCCCACAAAAGCAAAGTAAATGCACGGAAATTTGGTGGGAAGAAAAGTGTGAATGAATGAATGAATGAATGAGTAAGTGAGTGAATGAGTGACTTCTATGGCACAGTGAAAAGAAAGGTGGTTTTGACCTCAGAGAAAGGTGGTTCAAATAATGGCTTTACTACTTACTATTTTTGCAACTCTGGGCAGATCACTTGATTTCTTGCCTCAGTTTCCTTCTCTGAGCATAGCATCAGCTTTGCTAGGGAGACAGAGACTTGGGCAGATGCTTTTTCAAGGTGCACCAGTTAGTTCCATTTTTGAACTTGGTTGTCTGGGTTGCTTTGTGGGGAATTTGGGAGGAGAGATGCTCAAACACAGGTTCAAGATTGTGAGTTCAATCCCCTCACCACCACCTGGGCAAGCAGTTACCAGTCATTGTGCTGGGGTTCCTGGTGCATGTTTCCTTGCTCTATTTGACAGGAAAATGGGGGATCACTTAGAAGGCATACAAACATTTCACCATGTTTTGAGCTGGCCAGCACTTCTGGACTGCATGTAAAAATCATTACAGTTTAGTCAAGCATCCTGAATCCTGACATCTGCTCTACTCACTCAATCTCTGAGCTGTCCTTAATCAATTCCACACTCAAAGACCTGGAAATGGTAATAGCGACAAAGTGATTCAATAATCATGGCTATTCCTTATACCCAGAGGAAGTCCCCCGGCAGCACAAACCCTGAGAAGTGATTTATCCAAAGTCACACAATTGGTATTATGTCAGAGCCAAGTCAAACCAATAGTCTTTGGTTCCCAATACAGTGCATACACATTTTCTGCTTTACCACAGTTTCCCCTCTGCCTACTCAGCTTGCCTGCTCCTGAGAGGAGTTTTGGCTTCCAATCTTGCCCTGTCACAGCCTGATCACCTTTTTGCTGTCCTTGACTCAGACACCCTGATGTTAACCTCATCTCACCCAGAGGCCTTTACTAAATGAAGGCTATCCATATTGACATCCCTTGGTTAATGAAGCACAAAACACTTTGGTGGACATTTTAATAACCTGGATGGCATCCAGAAGAAAGCAACCAAATGGTAAAGGGCCTTGAATTCATATCACATAAGGAGGAGTTCAAGGAACTTGATGTTTTATCTAGCAAAGAGAAGACTCGAGGGGAACACAATAGCAGTTGGCAAGTATTTGAAAGATTGTCATGTGGAACAGGGATGAGATTTGTGCTAGTTAGATCCAGAGGGCAAGACCAGGAGCAATGAGTAGAAGTAACAAAGAGACAAATTTTGGCTTAATATCAGCTTTACAGTCACAGGAACAGATCAGCTTGGGAATATCAGCCTCAAACCCTATACCTTTATCTACTACCTCCAGGCAGCTTTAGACAATCTGGTGTCCTCCAGACAACAGACCCATTGATCGACCAGTTCCTATTTGTTGCCCTGCAGGCTTCAAGATGCCCCTCTTATAAGCTCATCACTTAAATTCACTATTGCTGCAAAAGCCAAACTTTGATTTACTCTACCTCCCTTCTGTTTGGAGGGGCAGGGGGAAGAGTATCAAGCTCCTTCTGATGCCTTCCTTTATCGAAGGCAGAATCTGGCCTCTCAGAGAGATCTCTTCACCATGCATTCGATACCCTGCCTGACATCAACTCCAGGGGGCAAGATGTTTCCACTTTGTGTAACCCCTGGTGATCCATCCTCCCTTATACTCACTTTTCTGCAATCATTTGTGTTGTGTTCCTTTAGATTTTAAACTCACTGAGGACAGGGATTGGCTTTCTTTTTTTTTTTAATTGCACTCCTAAATGCTTAGCAAAGTGCCTGACACATTGTAAGTACATAATAAATGTTTATTGGATTGGATTTATTGGTTCCTGCCCCACTGATTATCTTCAACTGTGGTAATGGAGATGGATGGCCAAAGATATAGGAGGAATTAGAGCCTTATAATAATAGCATAGACACTCTGCTTCCCACTACCAGGATAATCTGTTTTCCTTCCACTATACTTCCAGATTCATGTACAGTTTGGACATGATCAAGAATCAATAGTGGTCACATTTCAACAATGGGTAGGACCATTGCTGCTATTTTCACACAACAGGAGGAATATATAGAATCCCAGTCTAGTTTCTTGCTTAGCTCTTTAAAGAGGAGCCATCCAGTGGAAATCATAAGAGCCTTATTCAGAGTTGTCCTTGGGGAGATCCAGAGATCATGAATTAGAGTTTAAAGGCAGCAAAGAATCAAAGGCCACACAGTGCAAATTTCAAAGAGACTGATCTTCTTGCCACCTGGTACCAATTCTAGATGTTTATCATGTTTCTTATTCTCAAGTCCAAAGGTCTATGGATAAATTTCAAGAGATCCTTGAATTTAGATGGTAAAAAAATACATCTTTATTTTCAAATATTCTCTAACTGAAATTTAACACTTCTTTCTATGAATATAGGCAACAAAAATTTCACCACACTGCCAAAGAATCTATACAAGGGCATGATGGAGCCAGCTTGTACAAGCTGGGTAGATATGAATGTTAAATTTTCAGTGTGAGCATTCACACCTCGAAAGCTGACAAACACTGAAAACCAGAAATTGACTTCTTATTTCGTTGTCTGGATTAAAGAAAGTGATAGAGAAAATGTTAATAATGCATATTAAACTTAAAAGTGTGTTATGCATAAATTTCCCCCAGAAAGCTTGTTTTTATGCATTTACCAGCACACCCCTGGCTTCATTATTCAAAGAAAATTAAGAATCTCTACTTTACAGCATCTAACATTCTTATCAAACCCCCCATTTTGGGGTGAGCCATTCAATTTCCCATATAAAGCATCTCCTTTCCATGTGAATATAAAGATAAATATAATTGAAGGGATAGCAAGGTGGGAGAGGAGATAAAACATTGGCCTTGGAATCAAGGGGGGCTGAACTCAAATTCAGCCTCAAACTCTTACTAGCTGTGTGACCCTAGGCAAGTTATTTAACCCTATTTGACTCAAAAAAGGATGGATAGATACAGTCAAAAAAGAGGAAGAATACAGAAATAATCAAGGGAATCAGCAGAAGTGAAAAGTCTAGTTTGGTCAGAGCAAAGAATATGTGAAAAATAATAATGTGCCTTAGTGTCCCTTGTCATCCCCCATCCCATCCCTGCACCACTTCTTCTCCCCTCCCTCAAAAAAGGCTATGGCTAGATTATGGAAGACTTTAAATCCAAGTGGAGTAGTTTGTATTTTATCTTAAAGGCAATATAGGAATCAGTGGGAAAAGCATCACCTCTGGAGTCATTGAATCCAAACCTGAACCTAGTCTTTCCTACTTACTATCTTTATCTTTCTAGGGCCTGAGTTTCCTTATCTGTAGTATGAAGGGAAAGGTCCTCAAAAGCCAACTAGTTCAATAAAATCTATAATCCAAGAGAGTACTACTGAAAGTTTTCAAGTGCAAGAATCATATGGTAAGACATGATTTTTTTTAAAGACTATTTTGGCATCTGTGTGGAGGATTGATTAAGGAAGGGGGGGTACTAAAAACCAGAAATTCAGTTAAAAGTCTGTGGCAATACTCCAGGTATGAGGTAAGTAGGGTGGTGGCTTTGTAAATGAAGAGTAGACATGCACAAAATATAGATTTGGCAATGGATTGGATATTAAAAGTGATTGAAAATGAAGATTCAAGAATATGTCCAAAGCTGTATGTCTTTTTGATTGGGAGGATGATGGTAGATTAATGAGAAGTAAGGAAATTTGAAGGGAGGCTGGACTTGGGGGAGAAAGCAGAGGAGTAAACAAGACTCATATCCCATTTGCAAGGCTGGCATATAATCAGGAAGAAAGGCATCAAGGCTCCAGGACTTAGGAAATATCTTGCACACTCTTGCTCCAGCAGAGGTCCCTCTTTGTTGAGGCCATAAGGCACTATTTCTTTTCTCCAGCTCAAAGAATTCCTGAGGAACAAGTTCTCTAGATCACTCTCCCCACTCACAATCACATTTCTGGTTTGGATTATCCAGATAATGGGTTCAAGGAATAATCATGTAGGGATTAGGTACTAGTACTGTCACTCATAATCCCCCTCTAGTGTGCTTCCAATTAAAAATTATGCAATTTACCAAGTTTGTTTTTCTTTTTTCACAAATGTATTTACTATGCTATTATAGTAAATAGTTGTATACAATAAAGGATATTTGCATATAGTAAAATAGTTGTATTATAATAGGGAAATAGTACGCCCAAAAGCTTGGGAAACATTCACCAACAAATACACCTAGGTCCATGGGAAGAATAAACTCAAGTTTATAGCAATGATAATGAGATACACATTTTAGGATGTATATCTGACATTTTTAATCTATAGACCACATTTTTCTCCAGTGTAAAAGATCATGTTCCTAGAAAATGCATCCCTCCCTACAGTGACTTTGCACATCACTTTGGACTCTGTATATCATTCGGACCCCAGGTGAATGTGTGATGCAATGTCTGCTGCTGGTCCATTGTCTTCAGTGACATAATCTGTTATTCTACCAAGTTGGTGGAAGTGTGGTATGAGGAGACAGAAACTCTCTTCCAAGAATAATTTCCTCTTAGGGAATTGTCTAATTCTCGATCGGGAATCCTCTGCTCACAAACTTGGGATCTTTCACTATTAAACTGGATTAGTTCACTGTTCACTGTATCTATACTCCCAGAGATGTGGCTAAAGCAGACAGCCAATCACAAGATGTTTCCTGTTTGATATCATGTGTCTTTAGCCAATAGTCAAAGCACTATGATCCCTTTAAATTGATTCAGGGATTATTCACACATTGTGGTCAGATTGTGGGAAAAATTTCTTAACACTTAGTTTATTCTGTTGATTGATTCAATTGAGACGTCTGGGTCTTCTATGATCATGTGATCCAAGGTAGTTGCCATCATTACATCTAGAATACAGGGAGAAATAGCTCTAATGCTCTGGTCATCATAAGAAATGCCCCAGGATCCTTTAGGGTCAAGACACTCAAGTAAAGCTTCCTGAAAACCTCCAGGCTTCTTGCTAAAAAATATCATGTTTTACATTTACCCTATGTCAGTTCAATTCACCCTCACAGAAATATTGGTTTCTGCTTTCTCTCTGTCTCTCTTTTTGTCTATATCTGTATCTCTCTCTCTTCACTCTTTGTTGTTCCTCTTATTTTCTAGACTTCATTCCTGGCTATGAATTTTCCATCATCTGTGAGACTTCATCTTGCAGGAGAACTTATGGAACTCTGTTCCACTCTGACGTGTTCCATGACCTGACCTCACCCACTCTTGGCTCAAATAAGCATGACATAGAACTTCAGCTTGCATCCCCAAACATCTGCCTATGTCCCAAACATCCCCAAACATCTATGTCCCTACTATACCCCGTTGATAGCTGAACCATCTCTAATTTCCAATGCAGATTCAGAGCAAGTTCGCTCAAATCACTCCAATTAAACCTAGCCCCACAAAGACAGAACCAGCCTGAAGCATAGATCTATCACAAGAAAGCAACCAGGAAACCACATCCTACCTGTATGCATACTTAGGGACATCTCATGTGTTCCTGGCTATGTCAAGTTATCCCAGAGTTTAGATATGCATTTAATGACTGTGGAGTGGGTATATTATAACCCACTGATAATATACTTTAGGCTCAGTGAAAGTTACAAAACTGACACTGGAGACCCATCCCTTTCCTGCAAAAGAAAGCTTGTCAAGACTTATCCAGTCATTTGCAAAAAGCATACCATCTCCAGAATGTCAGACACCTGAAGCTTATAATTTCTCCCTCAATATTATGAATTTTCTAATCATATTTCATCTGGCTACATAACCATAGAACATTCTAGAATGAAGAAATCAGGCATTTTCCTTCAATCCTTCACCTCCCATATCAGTGGAAGTTCTAATTATCTATGAGTCTCTTTTGGCTTTCCCCTGCTCTCTTCTTACATCATAAACCTAGTGTTGGCCTTCATTACCATCCTCCCAGACCATGCAATTGTCTTTCTTACTCATCTCCTTTGGTCTAGTTACTCCAATCCATCCTACATTTTGCAAACAAATTGATATTCCTAATGTGAAAATCTGAATATGATACTCTCCTGCTCTTGAAACTTCAATTGTTCCCTACTGCCTCTAGGACAAAATAGAAATACTTTTGCTTACTGGTTTTTAATTGTCTTGTTATGAACTTAAAAACAAATATCAGTGAAAATCATCATTTCAGTATGCAAAGAAAAAGTAGGAGAGGATTTATGAAACTGATATTCTGTCATATACAGGTTTTTTCTCACTTTTTACTGCTTCCTTTCTGCATATTTAAAATTTAAATAGGTAATTCTAGCACTTCATTGCTTGTTTGTGGTCTCTTCTGAACTTCCTTCTGCTCACTTCTGTTTATTTTGTTAAACTCAAAACCTTTTATTTGTTTTTTCTACTCTTAATAACTCTGCAAAGAAAACAAAAGAAAAAGGGGGGAGAAGAAGAGGGAGAGAGTGGGGCAGCTAGGTGGCATAGTGGTTAGAGCACCAGCCCTGAAGTCAGGAGGACCTGAGTTCAAATCTGGTCTCAGACACTTCCTAGCTGTGTGACCCTGGGCAAGTCACTTAACCCCAATTGCCTCAGCAAAAAGCAAAAAAAAAAAAAAAAAAAAGAAGAGGGAGAGAGATGGATGAGATGAGGAGGGACAGAGAGAAAAGAAGGAGGAGGAGGAGAAGGAGGAAGAAGAGAAGGAGAAAGAGAAGATAAGGGAGAGGTTGGTTAGGGATGGGAGGGAGAAAGAGAGAAAGACAGGAAGAGAAAGAGGGAAGCCTTCCCTTGCAACAAATAAATAATATAATTCATACAAAACAAATCCACATATAGTTTATGTCTGAAAATGTATTTCTCATTTTGTCCCTATAGCCCATCATCCCTCTGTCAAGAGCAGCATTCCTCATTATCAGATTCTGGGATTATCAGTTGTTTTTTGTCTTCATCATAGTTAAGTATTTAGCAATTGGTTCTTTTATAAAATATTTGAATTTAATAAACACCAAATAAAATAAACATATCTATATACAATTCCACAGTCAACACCAGCCCATGAGCTAGATAATGAGCTCTAGGATCACAGTTATTACATGTCAGAAGAAAGGCTTAAATCAAGGTTTTTCTGATACCAGATTCATTATGCAATCGACTTTGCCAAACCTTCTCCTGCTCTTTCTTTTTTATCCATTTCTTTCTTATTTCCTTCCTTCTTTCTGACTTTATTTTTCTGCTCTTTTTCTTTCTCTAGTTTTCCTACAAATGTTCTTCTCTCCTTTGCTCAACAAATGCAGCATCCTGACCATTTTCTACTGAAAACTTCATGTAAATGGCTACATAGGATACTCTTTACACCTAAGCCTGAGGTTGAATGAAAGATATTGCTAAGACACCTCACCATTCATTTTGAAAATGTGCTTCTTTAAGCTTCCATCCACCTTTCATTCCTTACTACTTAACATCTGACAATCCTCCCATTATGAGTAGCCCAGAGAGAAAAGAGAAAAGGCTATCAGCTGTAGTCTTCAATCCAAGTCTTGGTTTTAGAGTCACTATAAAGGGGACCTGATGCTAGGCAATCCCAGGAAAAGAGAGAAGAGATTTCTAGCTTCTTGCTGCTACCAAAGTGGCTTCCATGCTACTATCTACTCCATGTAGCACCTAAACCATACCATCTCTAGAATATCAGACACCTGAAGCTTATAATTTCTCCCTCAATATTATGAATTTTCTAATATTTCATCTGGCTGTGTTCTAGAATGAAAAAATCAGGCATTTTCCTTTAATCCCTCACCTCCCATTTCAGTGGAAGTTCTAATTATCTGTGAGTCTGAGGAGAGAAAATTCCATTAATTAGAAACTAAGGAGGGAAGGAGGAGAGTCATTACAGATTGAAGAAGAGGTGAGATGGAGGGAAAGTAAGGGAGCCCCAGGGAGAGTTGGGGGCATTGTAACTGGCATTCTTGCTCAGGTCTGGGTTGGACCAGATAGTCTCTGAGGATACTTACACACTAAGATTTTATCATTTTGTAATATTTAGGATGGTTGCCTAGTTTACTCTTCCTTTCACTTTATTTAGTACTATTATTGTTCATCCTTCATTTTTGAAGAGGACCCAAGACATCATGAGATGATTTCTTGACTTGAACATAAATTGAACTTAAGTGAGGCAGACTTGCACAAAGTCCAATTTCATTCTCTTTTCCAGAGTCATCCAAGACCAATTTACTCAGGGCTGGAAACTCTCAGAAGACAATAAAGCACATGACCTACAGTCTGGGAAAAGAACAGCATTAGGGAAGTTACGTAAAGCAGGGGACCAAGTACATGAGGTCCATCTTTATCCCATGTTCTGGCCTTCTGGGAATGGATCCAATCCCTGTGGGTTAGTTTTATCTCACTTTTGCAGGGAGAATAATTCTTGATTTACAGATGTAACTAAAAGAATCTTGCAGTAAAATTATAGATCAAATTCTTTCCTGTCTTGAGTCTTAATGTTTCCTTCAGGGAAATAGGGTGAACTTTCACCAGTTTCCCAAAAATGCCATGAAGACTAACTTCATAGTGGAAATAAAAAGAAGGGGAAATGTTTGTTATTAATAGTATGAACACATATACATTTGGAGAAGAGAAGGAAAAGGAGAGCAAGAAATCATAGTGAGAGTGGGGAGAGTTGGCTAGATAGCTAGTCTCTATGTTGTTAATATCATTAAGCAAAGATCATTACCAGCATTATTGTCCTGGATTTCAGCCAACTGATCAAAGTTTAAATCCTTCCTCTGATACTAGCTACCTGTGTGACTTTACGCAAGTCACACACAGGCCAGGGAGTAAAGCTTGAGAAGTCATCTTATCCAATAACTTAGAGAAGCATAGTATCTCAAAGTAAATGGAGTACTGGATCTGGAGTCTGGAAGGCCCAAATTCAAAATTCTGCTTTAGCTTGTGACTGAGCAAGTCACTTAACTTCTCTCAGCCTCAGTTTCCTCAATTGTAAAATGGAGGTGAAAATAGCACCTACTTCCCAGAATTGTTGTGAGAAAAAATGAGATGCTATATGTACAATGTTTTGAAGAACTTAAAATACTATATAAATTATTGGTAGTAATGATAGTGGCAGTGGTGGTGGTAGTAGTGGTAGCGGTAATAGTGTTACTAATGGTAGTGGTAGTGGTAGTGGTGATGATGGTGGTAGCAGTAGTAGTTAACTAAGTGTATTAGGTAGATAGAGTACCAGGACTGGAGTCAGGAAAACTCACTTTCCTGAGTTCAAATCTAGCCTCAGACACTTACTAGGTGTATGACCCTGGGCAAGTCTTAACTCCATTTGCCTTAGTTTCCTCATCTGTTAAATGAGCATGAGAAGGAAATGGCAAACCACTCCAGTATCTTTGCAAAGAAAACCCCAAATGGGATCATGAAGAGAAAGACATGACCAAGAAATAACACACAATACAAGTAGCAGCAACAGTAATAGTAGGACACTGGGCAAGGCACAAATTTTTCTGAATTTAAGTTTTCTAATCTGAAAAATGGGTATATAACACCTACCTCCCAGGTTGTTGAACCAATCTGATAATGTATAAAAGAATAGGATTAGGGAATGGATTTGTGATTTTATTGACAAGAACTCTCATTTGAGAAGACTTCTACTATATCAATGCAAACAGATGGTTTTAGAGAATTGCCTAGAGCATTGAGAGCTTAGGTTGCTCACTCAAGGTCATTTAGCTGCAATGTATCAGAGGTACTACATTGTTTTTAGGGCCTTTATAAAATATATTTAAAATGATGCTTTGTAAACATTACACACATACACACACACACACACACACACACACACACACACACACACCCCCCAAGTGAGGCAAAAAGGATTAAGTAATATTCCCAGAGTCACACAGCTAGTAAATATCTGAAGCTAGATTGAAACTCAAAAAGATGAGATGTTTTGACTCCAGGTTTGGCACTCAAATCTACTACACTGTCTAGCTGCCCCATCTATGTGTGTGTGTGTGTGTGTTATGTATGGATATGAATATTGTGTATCCCTTTAAAACCTCAAAGTGCTATGGATGAATTATTTTTGCCCCTAAGCAATATGATCCCAGACAAATTTCCCAGCTTCTCTGGGCCATCCTCCTCCTTCTTTCTGCCCTTCCTAGGAAGGATGGGTCCCTAACCATAGACAGTCAGCATGTCAGCATAGTAGACTGACACTCTAAGAACTGACAAGTTCTTGTCCCTCTGGCCCAGGGAAAGACAACCATTCCAATACTGATCAGGCACATTGTCCCAATGATCTCTGGGAGAGGCCAGCCTGGCAGCAACATTTAATGATTCCTCAACCAAAACTGAACCCTACTAGAAATGAGTGGGGTGGGGTGCTAGGGAGTCATGATAGAGACAACATTCTGATCCCTCTTTATTACTCACCCCCCATTGTCCATGTTCCCAAGGCTCTGAAAACCTGCTGCCCTACCACCTGGAAGCTCCATCTTCACCACCACCCCCTAGCTTTTCTGTCTCTGAGATAAGAGAAGAGATACACCAAGGTGACCCTGTCTTTCTACTCTAAGGTGGGAGGGTGAATAATAAACAATTAACAAACAGTGGGGAGCAGAAGTACCCAGGGAAATTTATTGCATATGGGGGTCTCAGAGACAAGAAGACTCAGCAGGTAGGCAGGCAGTGGAGGGGAAGGGAAAAGGGGGTATTCAGTCTACTCCAGTGCCACCTTGCCCTCCTCATGCCTCCCTCCTAGCAGAGAGATTGTGACCTCAACATACCTTTTTATCCAAGTTATAAGAGATAAGAGGGGGTGATGAAATACATGCCCAGGGGTCAAGGAAGAAAGAGTGCATCTTATTGGCCCTTTCCCTTTGGGGAAGTGAATAGCAGTAGCCTAGACTCAATCAATCAATTAAAGAGAATTTATTAAACACCCATGATATACCAGAAACCATGCTAGACTTTGGGGAAACAAAGTCAAAAAATAAATAACCCTTGCCCCATTGGTGAAAATTCCATGTGTGTGAGTATATGGGTGAGTGTATGTATACATTCATGTGTTTACACATGCATACATATTATATTTGAGGGAATGGTGAGCCCAGTGAAGGTACTAGAAGCTGAGGACATGAGGAAAGTCTTCTTATAATAGGGGTGTCTGAGCTGAACACTGAAAGAAATTGAGATTCTAAATCACCTAGGTTTCTCAGTAAGGGACAGAGGGAAGTGTCTGGCTCAAATGTAAGGGGGTATTTTAGGATGGATCATTGTGTGGGGTATCCTAGCTTGGGCATCCTCAAGCCTGTCATTCATCTTGCTCAATGGTCCTTGGAGTTCTGCTCTCTTCCTAACATTGCCCAAACTCAACTTTTTTTTTTCTAATTATACTTCTCCCATCCAGTCTTCACAAAGGTCTGATCTAGCAAAGATCCTCTGTCTTTGTTAGCCTCCAAATGAACCTTTCTCCATCAATCCATAAGCTTCACTCCTTTGGGCAACCCATCTGTTCATAGCTACTTTCCTCTTCCTTGCCTGAGAAACTGGAACAGTGCAAGGTCAGAGAAGGCTTTCCCTCAAACACAGGTCTCACTCAATCCCCTAACATCTCAGGTTTTCTCCTACAGAGGAAGACATGTGATGTAAGGAAGCAATATGACATAGAAGGAAGGAAAGGAAGCCCACCCATCAAAGCTGGGAAGAGCAGAAAAAGCTTGGAATCAAGGTGCTTCAAATCTTCCAGGAGCCTCCCATCTGGGTCTCTGTCAAAATCCCATTCTCATTTTAGAGGTCATTGAGTCCTGTTCAAGATGTGGAGGACCTCAAAGGACTAGTCTGAAGTTCTGATTTTACTGGGAAGGAGACATGATTATTCAAAGTTGCATTTATAGTAGGTAATAGAAGGGAGATGTGAACCCACATCCTTGACTCCAAACTCAGCCCACTTTCCATACTCAATTTTCTTCCCAACAATCTTATGAACTATGTACTATAGTACCAATATTATGTCCATTTTAGAGATAAGGAAACTAAAGCTCAGAAGAGTGACATGGCCAGACTGTGATCATCCAGATGTTGAGTTCTCTAATTAGGATTTGAACTCAAATCTCTCAGAATCATAGAAGTACAGAATTTTTAAGTCAGAAAGGAACTCAGAGGCCATCTAGCCCTCTCCAACATCTCTGACAACTCATTATTTATGAGCCTTGTCTGGAAGTGATGCATTGAAGAAGAACCCACTTCTCATCAAATCCCACATTCAGAATTGAAAGGGGCCTTGGAAGTCATCTGATCTTGATCCCTTTCAGATGGGAAACTGAGGTTCAAAGGAAGTGAAGTGACTTATCCAATATCAAACCAATCATAAGTGTCAGTGGTATAACATGAACCTAACTCTTCTAACTCTACAGTCAATGCTCCTTTCATTAAGCAACACTACCTGTTAGACTTTTCTCCTCTGCAAGGTAGCTCCCATTGCTCCTTTAGGAGCCAAACAGAACAAACCTATTTAAAGCAGTTGGGTGACATAAGTCAAGTCAGTAATTTATGAAGTGCCCAGTGGTTCCACCCCACCTTTTATTTGCTAAGAGAAAGAACATGTGGTTCATCATTTGGAGTAGGGATCAAGGTTCTTCATTTGCTCTGCAAATTTTATAAGTATGTTTTATAGACATTTATTTAAGAGATTGGAAAAAACCTTGAATGAAACAGATTGGAGGGCAGATTCCCAAGGCAATCTACTTGGGACCTCCTTGTGATTTACCCCCATCACGCTACCAGTGTGTACCAGTGTGTAGAGTACTGGCCCTGAAGTCAGATTTCTGAGTTCAAATTCTGCCCCAAATACTTTCTAGCTTTGTGGCCATGGGCAAGTCACTTAAGTTCTTTCAGCCTTAGTTTCCTAATCTATAAAATGGGAATAATGATAGCACTTACCTCCCAGAGTTGTAAGAATAAAATGATATATTTTTAGTAATATTATTTACAAACCTCAAGATGCTAGCTTGTAGTAGTAGTGGTGGTGGTGGTGGTGGGAGTAGAGGCAAGACTTGAACCCAAGTTTATTTGACTAGCTCTCTATCCTAAGTTTAGGTCTCTATCCAATATCCCATAATGCTTCCCTCTAACTCCTTTATTGTACAGAAGATAAGACAAAGGACTTGAGTGAGCCCAAGGTCATATAGCAAATAAAGGAGAAAGATTTTAGCCCAGCTTGTCAAACTCTAGTTTCAATGCTCTTTCCACTGAACCTACTGCCTCATAGATGAAAGGTATTCCTTGTCACACAGTGACTTGGGCTTGGGAAGATCCCATGGAGGGAGTAGTGGAGCTATAGATTTCAGAAGGTCACTAGGATATGGGGATGGGGGGTTTAGTGTAAAGGTCAGGAAGTAGGAGGGATGGACTGGGCTGGCAAGGCTTCCTAAACTTTATAACCCTTGTCTAAAAGTTCTCCCTCAGGACTACAGAGTCTCCTCTGGTCACTTTACTTAAACCTCTTTCTGCCAGCCCCTTACCTTAACCCCCTGGGCCTTTGATCCAATCAGCTCAGGAAGAAAAAAAAGAGCTAAACTACTGATTCTCTAACATCCTCCTATCCCTACCCTCCCATCCCACCCCTGCCCTTTCCCCTCCATTACTAAATCTTTAATGTGTCCTTTCAATAATTCTCTCTGAACTGCAGTCCTGGGAATCTCTTCCCCAAGGAGAGCAGAGAGCAAGAAACAGCTAATCTCCTTCCCTCTGCCCCCATTAAACCTCATTCTCAGTGGTGGCTGTTTTGATCCTAGATTGGAGGACAGTCCTCAGACTGAGATCCCAGACAAGCCACCCAAGGCCTGAGAAATGAATCCCACCACCTACAGATTCCCACTAGAGCAGTCAGTCATTAACATGGTGACAGCAAGGGCAATAGGGACCAGACCCTAATTAACTCAACAATAGAGATTCAGGAGCTCAGGGACCTTCTTATTCCCCCCTCAACTCCAAAATTTCCTGCCTTGGCTATTTTTTTAGTTACTTTCTCCCATGAAGGAAACTGAGACTCAGGAAAGAAAGGAGCTCAGTCAATGCCATCTAGCATCCACCCACTGGAAGATCTGTTTACTTCCAGAGGAAGTCCATTTTACTATAGGACATCACTAATTGTGAGAAAACTTTGCCATTTCTGAAGCAAAAATCTGTCTTTTTCCATATTCCACCCATTACTTTGGAGCCAAGCAGTCCAAGTCCTCCTTTTTCCTTCTACTTGGCAGCCCTTTAAATATTTGAAGAAGCCAGTCGATCAAGATTATCAATACCCCTACCCCTTTCTCTCCCTCTCCCCCAGGTCTTCACTTTTCTTATTTAAACATTCCCCATGATGACTCAAAAGGATGCATAATATACTCAGAATAATTGATAAACCAATTTGGTGTTTTCCTGGCAAAGATACTGGAATGGTTTGCCATTTCCTCCTCCAGCTCATTGTACAGATGAGGAAAACTGTGGCAAACAGGGTCAAGAGACTCACCCAAGGTCATATAGCTAATAAATGTTTGAGGCTGGATTTGAATTTAGGAAGATGAGTCTTCCTGATTCCAGGCCCAGAACACTATCCACTGCACAATTGAGCTGGAGAATATATGATAAGTAAAGACAAATGTAGGAGTTAGTCCAGGAAAAGAAGGGAATGAAGAGGAGGGGAAAGGAGAAAAGAAGAGAAGAAAGAAGGGAAAGGAGGGGAAGAGAAGGGAGGAGAGAGAAAGTGAGAAGAAGAGAGAGGAAGAGAGAAGAGAGAGGAGAGACTAGGAGGACAGAGGATGATAAGGGAAGTGAGGGCAGAGGAGAAGAAAGGAAAAAGGGAAGAGAGGGGAGGGAAAGAGGGAGAAGAGGGGAAGGAAAGAGGGAGAAGAGGGGAGGGAAAAGGAGGTAAGGAGAAGTGAGAGAAGAAAGGGAGGGGAGAGGAAGGAGAGAAGAAAAGAGGGGAATAAAGGAGAGGAAAAAGGAAAAAAAAGGGAGCAGAGAGAAGATAAGGAGTGAAAAATGGAAGTGAGGGAAGGACAATACAATTAAGGGGAGGGAGTACGTGGCAAGCCAAAAAAAAAATGTGAAATCTGAGAATCAGATATGTGAGTAAGCAAGCTGAGAAGGAGGGACAGAAGCAGATTAGTAAAGTGGCAGCAGCAACTCTAGATTGGGGCTTCATAAAAGACAGATGAGGTTGGGGAAGGCTGAAGAGAAATTAATTGAGGAAGGATCTCAAGGGCCAGCCTGGGGAATTTTCATTTAATAGGGTGGGTAATAGGGAGCCACAGATGGTTCTTTGGGAGGAGGGGATGGCATTATCTCAACACTCTAGGACCTGGAACTGGCACCTCCAGGTCTTCTCTGTTTTTAATGGATTTTTCTATTGAGTCATACTATATTTACCAAAAGCTAGTCAGCAGTCTAATCCAGTATAAGACCTGGAGGTGGGAAAGGTGTGGAGGGAGCATAACAACACTATTCAGCAATGTCAAACTAGGCTGTGAATAGAAAACAAAATCAAAGGCTACAGAATGTCAGGGCTAGACAGGACCTTAGACATCATTGCATTCGACTTCCTGGAGGAAATCAAAGCTCTAGAAAAGCTAGGGGAATAGCTCAAGGTGACAGAGAGCATTTAATGAGGCAGCCAAATTAGTACCCTGGCCACACTGTCAATGCCATGTTCTTCTATGATCATATGCTAGCTCCCACTTCTTTCACCCAGCCTCTGTGCTAGGGCTGTAGAATACTCTAAAAACATGATCAAAGCCATCTTCCCCCACCTAATGTGTGTGGGAAAAGAACAAATATCATTCCCCCATCCCATGACTCACCCAAGGTCACATAGCAGTTCAGCCTCTTCTTACCTATAATTCCTAGTGCTGGGCAATACTACCTCCTTCACTCTTGGCAGCGGAGAACCGATATCAGGGAGAATGTTGCCAAGTGAAAGGGGAGAGGCAGCTGGAATAGAGGAGGTCAGGGGCAGCTGGCACTAGGGAGGAACTGTTGCCAGCACAAACCAAGCAGGAGGACATAGATTGAAATCTCAAGGTCTGGGAGAGTTTGAGCCAAATGACAGTGGCTTTCGTTGTTGGTTCTCTTTGATGAGAGGATATATTGCATCTTCATTCTGGCTCCTGACTTCTCTGGAAGTGTGGGTTAAGATACAGCCCCAGGTGGGAAGGGGGCCAGTCCTGGTAGCCAAATCCCAGGCCTTTTCCTTGTCTCTCTTCCAATGGGCCAGCTTTCAAGAGCTGAGGAGCTCACAACCCCTTCTATCTTTGACGATATGGTCAGCCTTTGCCCATTTTCATTTCATGTGTTTAGTGATAGCCATGGGCTTCTAGGAACAATTCAGAAGATCCTTAATATAGGAGTCAGAAGTTAGGTTCATATCTCAGTTGTTATTACCTCTTTACCCAAAGAAGAGCCATCTTAGTTAAGTAGAATGATCATTAGACTTGAAGTTGATTCCGCTTCCTACTATCTGTGTGCCCTAGAGAAAAATCAATTAATCTCATTATGCCTCAGTTTCCCATCTGCAAAAGAAAGATGTTTGACTAGATGGTCCTTGAGGTGCTTTCTAGTCTAGAGCTTGGATCTTTCTATGCTTCCAAACTTGTGGAGCTCCTATGAACCATACAGCCTTTCCACAAGTCCTGCAGCCAAAGTCTCCTCTATGTATTACCTTCCTTGCCTAAAGACAAGATGTGAGGTCCTTGAGAGAAAGGGTTATCTCATTTTTTACTTGTATCCTTAGCACTTAACCCAGTGATCTGCACATATCTGGTACCTAATAAATTGTCATTCATTCAGTTTTCTCATCTGTCAAATGACAGGATGACCTCTGGGAATCTTTCCAATTGTGAATCTATAATCCTATGACCACTTCATTCCAGGAGGTGAGATTGCTGGCTTTTCTGTATTTATCACAGCCCTACAGTCTTTCTATAAAGGTTCTATACTTTTCCTGAGTCCAGCATAACAAAGAGAATCAAGCTTGATGCCCCACGATGGTAAAATGTAGCCTATTCCTCATTCCTCTTCCCTCTTCTGTGGATGTCCCCCAAAGAGGAGCACTATTATAGCTGGTCTGAACTCATACTTTACTGTGAACAGGGGTGTTCTGGAGCCAAACTAAATAAAGACTTCTGAACAGATAGTTATATTTGCAGAGTGCGCATTCACACTTCAGAAATCAGCAACTTCTATAAATCAGGGCTCGTTTTATTGTTTTGTAGATTGTCTAGACTTGAGAAAGTAATGGAGAAGATGTTAATGAGTACCTTATTTTTTTCCCCTGAAGAACGGAACCTTTACCAGCATATTCCGTGCTTGAAAGGTCATAAAATACTAGACTTGGAAAAAACTTAGAGGTTATTCACTCATAGATTTATTCTTAGAAATCATCAAGGGCAATTCCACTCATTTTACAGATGAAGACACTGAGTCCCAGTCAAATGGCTAGTAAGAACTTGGTTTTTAAACCCAGATTTTCTGATTCCTAGACCACTTCTATTTACACTACCAGATTGTCTCACCGTTTGAGAGAAGGAACTGAGTCTCAGAGAAACTAAACAGTCACGGACTTTGGGTAACAGATCAGTTCCCAGAAGTCCTTTATCCCCAAGCTTATTCAATGGAGATGGCGAACAAATGAGGCAAAACCTTTCTGCCTAGAGTCTAGAATTTCTGAATCCCAACCTGCCTCAACACAAAGACCTTTCCTGTGCTGAACACCTGGACCAGAGCCTCCCCTAAGATTCCCAGGAGAAGACGATGACCTGTCATTCCTCACAAACCTTTGGCAGGCACTTGGGGCATTGGCCATAATGGGAAGTGACAGGAAAAATCTCAAGTCACACAGCACTGATTACAGCCAAAGCAAGAGAAGGGGAGCAGCCTCAAGCTGCTGGGCCATGTTCCCAAATGCCTTTGTTATGCAGCTGATATGATTTGCTTATATTAGCAACTCATTAGCATGGGCCTTGGCCAAGGTGGACTAAGTTTGTGACAGCAGCCTATGGAAGATGGTAGGGGAAGATACAGGGAGAGTCTGCTGGTCCATGATCTTTCAGGGGAGGGAAGGGGGACCAGAACATAGCCTTAGATCAGAGACTAGGAAGTTGTGATGGAGAAGAAGAAATAGCTTCATTCTGCTTTTCCACATCCTCTCTCTCTCTGATCCTGTCCTCCAAGAATTTATTATGAAATCAAGTTCAGTCAACTGAGGCAAAGCTTCTGAAACTGTGGGTCACAACCCCATATGGGGTCATGTAACTAAATGTGGAGGTTGTGAAAAATTTGGCAGCAGTAAAAGGTATCAAATCTTTTACCAGGATTTAATTTTTATGTAAAAATAAAAAAGCACATCCATCTCATTAAAATGCAAATTTGCCTTCTTCTTTAATAAATGGTGAGATTATATTTGTACCAAAGAATTGTTTTAAAATAAATTCATTTATGATTTATTGCCAGTTTTTTTCCACAATAAGACTGATTCCTCAGATGCTGAAAGATCCTCTAGAGGTTACATAGTTTATCCCTCTGCTTTCAGATAGACTATATTTCAGTCATTCCAGAAAGTTATTCATTCCCATGTCTTCTTCTATAGCATCCTCCAGGTAACCTATACTAGATGTCTCATAGCCCTTATAGGACATCTCATCTATCATGTTTTCCCCAAGGCCCTTGGTTCACAAGGGAAATTCTCCCAGTTCAAGATTGTGACAGACATCAGATAAAACCCACTGAGTGGAAGATGCACAATTTGCCGGATGGATGGGAAAATAATAATCCACAAGCTACAGGGAGATAGAATTATGTTTGAATGGAGTTAAATTATTAATTAGCATCTCAAAAAAAAGCCTGCCACCACCTGGTCTCGAATCTGGGAAGGAATCTTTTAGAAGAAGAAGGAATCAGGCAAAACATCTTAACAGCTCACCTCAACTGACTCTTGGGGAATTGCAAAGGGGAATGTATTCCTGCTCCCCAATGCCACTTTGAATCAAACTTGATTCCCAAAGCCCAGCTGTCTTTTGTCCTGGATGGACCTGCTCTCTCCTAGAAGAAAGACAAATACAAGTTAGTTGGGACTATGATTTAAGAACAAGAGGATACTGTCAATGAAGAAATTCCCTGTAGCAAGAAGATCAGAACTTTCTAAGGGATTTAATCTTAGAGAGTTGCTTTGAGCTCTGAGTTGTGAAATAACTTGTTGAGAGTCCCACAGCCATTATGAGTCAAAGGTAGGTATTGAACCAGGGCTTCCATTATACTACACTGACTTTAAGGGGATAGGGTAGATGTTCTTAACATTTTTTGTGCCCTGGACTTCTTTGGCACTCTTGTGAAGATTATGGATTCCTTCTAAGAATCATGCTTTAAAAGACAAAAAAATAATATAATATACATAGCATCATGAATGGAAACAAATTATATTGAAATTCAGATTATTTTTTTCTCATCTAAATTCATAAGTTTCCTGAAATCCCAGGTTAAGAACTCCTAGTATAGGGAAAGGAGAGCTTACTGTTGGGTTCTATTTGACTCCTGAAGATGAGAAGGAGCTTTCCCACTCGCTTTCAAGGGAAAGGATAACTACCTGAAAAGAGTCTGTGTCTCCTGGCCCCAGTCATTGGGAATTAAGCAGGGATTCTCTTTATCATCCCAGTAAAAAGCAGGTCACTCATCGAGGAGTCAGTGTAGGTTCAGAACCATGGGCAGTACCCCAATCCAACAAAATGAAGTTTTTTAGATCATTCCTAAAGGAAAAAAAAAACACAAAATTCATTGGGCTTGGAGAGATGGAATTGGCTTAACTCTGGGTCCTAACTCTCTATCACATCTAGAGCCAGAGCATTAGAACTCACTATTCCCTCCTTTACACTTGCACACTGCCTTGCTCATCATCAAACACAATCACTTATTAAGCACAAGTGGGTTCAAAACCTAGCTTTGCTACTTATTGGGGATATAACTTTGGGCAAGCATTATAACTGTGTTCCAACACCCACCAAGCACTAGAGGGAATATACAAGAAAGTTCGAGGCACAGCACTTACCCTCAAGTGGCTTACAATTGAATTACCTAATTACAGATTTGACTCTGGAAAACATTAGTTGAAGGTAGAATGTATTTGCTCTAATATTGTACTTTAAAATGTAAATTTTAAATAAATTAAAATACTCTATAACAATTTTATTTACATTTTAAATAAAATTGTTAGAGTATTTTAATAAGTGATTCACGTTTCAGGAACAGGTTGTTCTTGATGACATCTAAGATTCATTCCAACTATGAGGTTCCAATTCTCCATTTGAGCATTGCTTGGTCAAACAGAAACCTGAATGTCAGCTGCTAACAGAGATGTTGATGTATTCACATCCTTTCTCTACAAATCCTGAGCTGAGATAAACTTAGGCCCCCAACCAGGCCAATTCCCCACATCTGTTCTAGCCCAGTCCAAGGTCTACCAGCATCTGAATAATTGATGATCCATTGAGCCACCTCCCATAACCCTAAAGCAGCTTTCAGGAGGCCAAAGCAGAAGGGAGGACAGTGTCCAAGGCTACTGGGGAGTGAGGAATGGACTGCGGTGGGGCTTTGAGAGGCACTAAAAGCTGGGAAGGGAGGAATAAACGAGATCAGTAAATTATTCAGTCCCAGCAATTGCTGATGCAGGATGGGGTGGGGTGAAGGGGGATAGAGGGATGGAGAAAGGCAATTTGGCAAGTCTGATGTCATCACAAGCCAATCCTGGGGTGGCAAGAGTCAATAAGCCCAGAATCCACTACTGAACCCCCATAGGATGTTTTTTTAGGATGTATGTTATGGTAAGGGAGGGTTACGAGGAAGAAATATCAGAGAATTTAAAGATCATCTAGTCCAAATCCCCCTGGAAAATAATAATAAAAACAATAATGATGATAATGATCATTGACATTTATTGTTTTTATTTATGTGCTCTCTTAAGTTTTGTTAGGTACTTTCCAACAAGAATGATGTAGTGGAAAGAAGAAAAAGGACCAATGGAACTAATTTTGTATCCCTGCTCAGTTTCTTACTAGCTAGGTTATGAGGCAAGTTATTGATCTCACTTGTTCTCAGTTTATCCATTTGAAAAATGAAGGAACTGGCCTAGCTGTAAATCAATAATCCTTTGATGCTCAAGACTACCCTATGAAGGAGATGCTACAAGTTCCCTTATTCCCATTTTTCAAAGAAGGAAATGAAAGCTCAGACAGGTTCAGAGGTTTGCCCATGGCCACACAGCTAGCAAATGTCAGCAATGGCACTTGAACTTGGGTCTTTCTACTCAAAAATCTGAAACTCTATCTACTTCCCTATAGTACCTTGAGATGAAGCAGCCATCTGGGAAATGATAACACTCTATGAGAACATAACAACCAGTCGGGAAGAATTTGGGACCATTACTCATTTGCTGCTGGCACATAGTAAGTGCTTAATAAATGTTTATTGAATTGAATTGGATGTGAAAATAGCAACCCTCCCCACATCATCCTCTTAATATGATTTTTCAAGCAGAGAACTATAAGGGAAAATGAAATAAGATATGGGCTCCAACCCTGGATTATACTCCCCATGGGTGAATTCAAAACCTTCTAGGATAGAGGAGATGGGGTAAAAAGGGGCAAAGACTGGCAGGCAGTTGCAATATGTCACAAGGGAGCTAGATGTCCTGGGTGTTTATAAACACAATCCAGAGTTTCGTCTCCACTTGATAGGTTCAAGAACTTAATTTTATCCCTTCAATAATCAGGTTGGAGGATCATAGATTTAAAACTGGAAGAGATCTAGTTTGTATTGACCAATCCCTTTCTTTTACAGATGGGGAAACAAAGGCACAGAAAAAAAACATGACTTGCCTTAGGTCACCATTTTAGTGGGTGGTTAGACTAGGATTCAAATTTACAACCTCTGACCCCCAAGTGAAGTACTCTGTACTGCACCATAATGGGTCATGCAAGCCCAGCTGAAGTACAGTTTATTCATTGACAGTGGGGATGGAAAATGAAATTCTCAAATCACTTAGAATACTCTTGTTCACTGTTCAGTATGCCTTCTTCCTGGAATCAAGGCACCTGGGAAATTGTATCCAGTTGTTTGGTGAGCTCAGGATTAGGACAAAGGGAGATAGAAGAACTTGAGAGCTATTTCATCAAGGCTGGTGCCTGAAGAAGCACTTCTGGACTACTAGACACAACTGTAAACCCTTATCATGAATGGAATACTTGTAGCAGCCAGATAACGTGCCTCTCCCTTGAAGAGTGCTAAAGAAACTTGGAAAATTCTCCCTCTTCTGCTATCTTTCCCCTAGACTCCATGTAGCTGCCCCCCTCTTATGAAGCCAGAATAACTTCTGAGGTGTTCTGACAAATCCAATCAATACTTGTCTTATTTTACATTAGTTATATTTTGAATTCATCATGAGGATTTGAAAAGCTTCCTAGTTTCATTAGCAATGTCTTCACAAGCCACCTTAGAATGTGACACCTCTTGACTACATCCTCAACTTCAAGCATCCCCATCCACATAAGGATCGTATCCAGGAGTGCAGTTGTAAATGGTTAGCAACCAGGTTTCTGGAAGAAAAATGGACACAAGACACAATTTTATGTGTAATCTATTATTATGGTTTTCTTTATCACTTTCCTAAAACTATACTGTCAACAAAACAGTAACTCAAGCCCTGATTTGTAGCATTTTCTTATTTCGGAGATATGAATGCTCACACTGAAAATTTAACAATTGATTCTAGTGCTAATATGAGCTGGCTTTATATAGTGTATCATTCTATACATATGGTATAGGGCAGCTAGGTTGTACAGTTAGAATGCTAGGACTGGAGTGAGGAAACCTCATCTTTCTGAGTTCAAATTTGCAGAAACTTAGTATCTGTGTGATCTTGGGCAAGTCACTTAACGCTGTTGACATCTATGAAATGGGCTGGAGAATGAAATGGCAAATCATTCCAGTATTTCTGCCAAGAAAACCCCAAATGGGGTCACAAAAAGTCAGCCAGGACTGAAATGACTGAACAACAAATCCATATGGGAGAGTGCATAAGATATTTATTACTGAATTGAATAAGAAAAACCTAAGCCGAACAATAATCGTAGCTGTGAAACTATGGTTAAGTCATTTTACCACTCTAGGTCTCAGTTTCCTCATCTATAAAATGATATTGTATTAATTGGTCTCTGGGGTCCCTTCTAGCTCTGGATATGATCCTATATTTTCTTACATTCACCATTCATTCTAGAATTGAGTTGGAAGGGACCCCAGAGGACATTTGGCTCAAGCCCTACTTGAAGCAAGATACCCATCACAACATTCTAAATAAGGAGTACTAAAAAGTGACCTCCACTCTCTTGTGCATCCTTTCCTCATATGTAAACCAAGGAAATTACTGTCTGTAGTTAAGGAAATTTCTGCAAAAGTCAGACTAGCCAGTAATGCTTAAAGTAACAGTTCTTTAATTATACCATGTTTTAATTGGCACAAAGAAAGACTTAAGAGCTAACATGGGACATCCAGGGGCAAGAAGAGTGGAGGAAAGAGGATCAGTGGATGGTGAATTCAGAGCAAACTCAGGCTCTCTTGTCAAAGGGAAGAGGCTATCATTGAGTCTCAATTAGCAGTGGTGGAAGGGAGAGGGAGGTCCCCATGAAGACCAATATCATGGTCTTCATAGCATGGAAAGACAAAGAAAGAAGGCCCCAGATGTGACCCAGCAAAAGGATGCAATCCAGCCTGGCTCACTCAAATTCTCATTACTCCTCCTATAAGTGGAACCTCTGAGTCTAGCTGCATAATAGAGCAACTCCTTGAGGCAGGAAGGGAGGACCAGGTGAAATCCTGAGGCAGAACAGCACTGCAACTCCCACCCCCACTCCCACAGAGTTTTCTGGACTATCACACAAGCTTTGGTCAGTTGTTTTTTAAGAAGAAGGACAAAATCTCTCAAAGAGAATTTCTCCTTCTACTTCATAGGTCAACATGGGCTCTTCCATTCTCACCACATCCTAGAGGCAGGAAGATTTGGGAGGCAGGACAGAGAGGATTAGCTTTTCCCCTTTCACAAACAAGGACACTGACATACAGAGAAGGAAAGTGACTTCCAATAAAACTACATAGGAGGAATCAAGGGGTGTAAATCCAGCATCCCAAAGCAGCCAAGAAGTCTTTGATTTCCCTTCCTATAGGCATAAGGTGCAAAACCCATGTAAATGTAAATGATCCACAATTGCCACTTTAAAAAAAAGAGAGAGAGAAGGAAGAGAAGATGGAAAAAAGAGGAGGAGGGGCATCCCCCTTTCTTTACCGGAGTGGGAGACTAAGACGATTGTGAAATAGTATTAGTTTTCCTGTCAGAATCCATTGATTGTAGCACTTGAGCTGGAAGGGTTCTCACAGGCCCTCTACTACTCCTACCCCTTCATTTTATAAATGAGAAAACTACGGGCAGAAAAAGCTGTGATTTACACAAGGTCACATTAGTATTAAGTGTCAAAAGTAGAATTTGAACCCTGATCTTATATTCCAGGCAATATACTAATTGCTTTTGTTGCTTTTTCCCCTTTTTCTTTTTTATTCTTTGTCATTTGTTCTTTTTAAAAAATTCTTTGTTCTTTTTTTTTTTATTTGATGGCTGATTGGGTTAAGTAGATGAAATAGATAAAATCACAACTGAAAATAATGTAAAAATGTGTGTACACATATACACACACGCATGCAGATACAGGTGTATACATATATGTACATATGTGTTTATATACACATGTATGCACACATACATGCACACGTGGAAAATCAGAGTAAAGTAATGAATAAGGACTGAGTCTAAAGACCTGGTTACACATTCTGCTCTGCCATTTAATAGCTCTATGAACTCAGAGAAGTAACTTAACCTTCCCGAGCCTATTCCTCCTATGTAAAATGAGAAGGTTCCACTAGCTGATCTCTAAGTGTCCTTCAATTCCTATAACCCAAGGGTACTAATTAAGGGTGAGACTGTCGAGGTCCTTAGAACACCTATGCTCATCCTCTGGGTGCTACAGTACAAGATGGAATGGTGAGGGCCTCTGAGAGCATTCTCCACTAGAAAAGGCAAAGGGACTCCTCTCAGGCTCCCTGCCATTAGGAAAGAAGGGTTCACAGAGGATTGTCACTGTCCAAAGGAACCTTTAAACGTAGGCCCGTCAGCCATCACTGCATCATGGTCTGCTGCCTATGCCTCAGCCTGATGCTCATACCCCTGAGCATCGGCCTCCTTGGCCTCTCACAGAATCTTGGAGCCAGAAGTGACCTCAGAGGCCACCGAGTTGAACTGGCCCACGATCCTCCAGCCTAAAATTTGCCTTAAGACAAGGTGATTCAACCTCCAATAATGCACAATCTGTTCCTTCCTTTGTCCAGCCTAGACTTGTCTCTCTGAAATTTCCACTTATTGTTCCTAGGGAGGCCATGTAGAAGAAAAGAAAGAGACACAGATTTTTCTGCTGCTCCATGAAGTCCAGGAACCTAAGTTTTTACTCCAACTATGTCACTTCCAGTGTAAGCTCCTTGAGGGCAGGAACTGTCTTGCTTATTTGTTTCAGTATCCTCAGAGCTCAGCACAGAGCCTGGCACGTACTAAATAATAAAGATTGGACCTATCTCCCTATATATCTATCTTTCTTTCCCATCTCTCTCTCTCTCTCTCTCTCTCTCTCTCTCTCTCTCTCTCTCTCTATCTATCTATCTATGTCTCTGTCTACCCATTTGGCTGTCTCATCTCTAATTGTCTCTCTGGTTATCTCTTTGTTTCTGTCTCTTTCTTTATCTGTTTATCTATCTATCTGTCTGTATCTGTCTCTATCTATCTAGTTCTTTGTCTCTGTCTTTCATTGTCAATCTGTCTGAATCTCTCTCTCTCTCTCAGTATCCATCTGTCTTTCTCTTGTCTCTGTCTTTTTTTATCTGTCTACCTATCTATATCTATCCATCTATGTCTATGTCTATCTATCCATCTGTCTGTATCTGTCTCTTGTCTATCTATCTCTTTGTCTCTGTCTTTTATTGTCTGTCAATATGTCTGTCTGAATCTATCTCTATTTCTCAATTTGTATCTTTCTAACCACCAATCTATCTGTCCCTGTCTATCTCTATCATATGTAGCTGTCTACCATATCATCTATCTGTTCTCTCTCTCTGTCTCTCTCTTATGTCTCTATCTTTGTCTCTATCTCTGTCATCTGTCTTTCTCTTTCTCTGTCTCTGTCTCTTCCCCTTTTCTGCCAATCTATCAATCACACATGTGGCTTTTCACAAACCCATTGGTCTTCATCAGTCTGATCTGTGATGCGAGTTCTGCCTTCTGGGACCAAGCAAAACAAGCCTTGCTGATCCCTTCGGGCAAGGGACTTTCTTGTTTACTGCTCTGTATACCCCCGGGGCCATAGCACAGCTCCCCGTTCATAACAAACACTTAACAATTTCTGCATCCTGACCTTAGATAAGTCATATCACCACCCTCAGTCTCCTCATCTGTAAGGTGAGAAGCTTGGGCTAAATGGCTTCTGGGATTTCTCCCAGCTCTAGACCTGAGATTCTATGATCATGATCTCAATTCTGCTCTCTGGGATAAGGCAGGACAAATTTAATCCCTCTTCCACTTAACAGCTTTTCAGATAGTTGACAACAGCCATGATATACACACTCCTTCCTCCATCACTACTACCACCTACTCTTGTTCTGCAGTACAGACATCCCCAGTTCCTTCAGTTAATCATCACACAGCACACTACTCAGCCTGCCCTTCCTCTTCTTCTGGAGGAGCTTCAGCTTACCATTGTTCTTTCCAAACCATGGTGTCCTGCATCAAACCCATGCCCCAGCTGTGCTCTAACTAGGACAGAGGCTACTCTCCCTTTCTGGTGCACTGGATCTCTCACTACAGCCTAGGATAGCACTAACTGCCCACTCCTTCTGACTTCTCCTTCCTCTATTGCTCCAAATCATGATGTGGCTTAGGGCCTTATGGATCCCTGCCAGGGAAAGGAAGGGAGGGCTCTGAGAACTGGCTAGCAACCCAGAGAGCTGCCTAAGTGCTGGGTAATAAATAAATGATTTTTGCCACCCACTAATGCTCCTGAAGGGCTAGACTCTCCTGAGGGGGAAGGGCTGTCTAAATAGGGCAAGTTATTATTATAATCCATGTAGCCTCTCGGTCTAGTCAAATATTGAACTTCACACATCCTTAATGATCTTGAGGGGGGTTACCAGGCATCCCCAAGGGCAAGGGGCCTCACTGGAAGGATTCAGAACAGTCAAAGCAAGAGTCCAAGTTGGTCTCAAAATCACTAGTCCCACCTCTGTTACATACTGGTGGAGGGATCCTAGATAGGTCATTAACTCAACTTCCCCAGTGCTCTCAGAAACTAAAATTATAAATGGCAGAGAAAGTGCTGACCTGCACTGGTGAAGAGTTCCCTCACCTGGAAATTTCCTAAAAAAATAACATTCCAAATTCAGTTTTAATCCCTATAGTAGAAAGACCACTGGTTCAAATTCTCTTTCTCTTGCTACTTTGTGACTTTATACAAGGAACTTCCCCTCTCTAGGACTAGGTTTCTTTCTCCATACAAGGAAGAGATTGAATTAAATCTCTAAAGTCTCTGCTAGCTCAAAAATCCAACGTCCTCTGACCCAAAAAGGGTCCTTTCATTTCATTTTGGAGAATGAAATTTCTATCTGACAAAAAGTAGCCCCTTACCAAGTTTCAGTTGATTGATTGATTTAAAGTTGATAGAAAACCCATGACCCAGAGGAACTCAGCTCTACTCTGAGATGGCACATTAGGTCCCTGGCAAAGTTGGAATTCAAAACCACAGGCCTTCTTCCCTCCATTGCCTGACCCATCCATCCCCCCATGTTCACCCTCCCATCCCTCCTATGTGTCATATTGGAAGCTCATTGAAGAACAGACTCACCCCTGGGAGAAAAGGAAGGGCTAAGTTAGGAGCACCCAGCTCTGCTTCTTCTGCCTCTGCATCAAAGTAGCGGCCCCACTTACCAAGGCCAGGTTATTCTTGGCCCTCATGATGGAGTGAGCCAGCCCCTGCCTTTGTTGGTTAGCATTTTGATTCCTGATTGTTTTGCTGGTAGAGCTAACAGATGCTGCTGTCTCTGCAGTTCCCTGAATTAGTGGGGCTGTTCATCGGCCCATTTAAAAAGTAAATCCAATTTGCTGAAAAAACAACCCCCTTTCCTCCCCCCATAAATACACACACACACACACACTCCATAATATTTCTTTCTAATCTACTGAGCATTTTCTCCTCCAGCACAAACCCCCAGTCTCAAAAGGACTGACACAGATCAATTTGTCTGCATTTCTGTCCAGAACCATAATTAGGGCAAGACAGCTAGGATCGTGTACCAGGCACTAAATGGTAGAAAGATGAGTTTCCTTCTCACTTTGGTCTAGAGACCAAATTCCTCCCAATGCTCTCCTATCTTGTGCCCCTTTAATGAATTTGGAGGAGCAGAGTTAGACTCTAAGACAGAGTTGCTGAGGGAAGCGGGAGAAGGCTTCCTCTTCTCTCCTTATTACTATACCTACAATTAAACTAGGACAAAATCCCACTCCTTTCCCTCTAAACCCTTGTGAAATCAGAGGCCAAAGAGCATAGGGGATTGGAAACTCCCATCCCTATGCCTCAAAAAATTGACTTTAGTCTCTGTGGCAGAATTCCTACGACTCTGCCCCAATCTTGGACAAGCTTCTATTCATTGAGCTAGAAAGTGACTTTAGAATTAATTTAATCCAATTCCTTTAATTTTCAAAGGAGAAAACTGAGCTCAGAGAGATTCAGTCACTTGATTTATTTCATTTAAGGAGAGTGGGGACTAGAAGGTATCCTGCTATGCTCTCCTAGCCAGAACTATATTCATTCTTTCCTTTATCAGGGTGGGAATAAGATAATGCCATAGGCTGTCCTTCTGGGGCACTGGCCTGAACCCAGAACAGAGCATCATCAGGGGAGAAGGTGAGCTCTTCCTTCTTCTGCTATCCCCACCCCACTGGGCTCTTCATGGATGCTCAATAAATACTTGCTGACTGATAGATTGCAATGTATTCCTCAAGCTGGTATGGAATCACTCCTGGGTTTTCCCCAAGGACACTAAGTCTGCTGTTGCTAGGAATATTGACAGCATGAGGTGGATTAAGTTGGGTCCCATCCAGAAAGACAAACTCTCCATATTGAGTTCCTCCTTCACCAACAAGGAGGTTTCTATATGGCAGTGGGGGGAGGGAAGCCTGGATCTGTTTTATAACCACCCATTAGAAAGATGAAGCCAGAATCTAAGTCTCCTGCTAGATTGACCAACGCCCTGCAGGGAGAGGAGAAAAATAAAGCAATAGTTATTGAATACAGAGAAGAAAGCCCTAGATTTGAAGTTGGAAATTCCAGATTCAAATCTAAACTTTACCATTTGTTGACTGTGGTTGAATCATTTAACCATTTCATGCTTCTTTTTTTTCTTTTACAAAGTGAAGGGGTTGGGACAGATGATCTCTAAATCTCTGATCCTCACATCTTTCCATGTTTCCTGGTCACCAAGACCCTTCATTATAGCAGGATATTACCGAGCTACTTTCATTCCCCATCCCTCAGAGTCCAGTTTCCTTATGACATGTGCAGTAGAAAAGAACACTGATTTTTGATTCTTAAGAATCAGAAGGCATTGTATCCAATGTGTCTTTCCTCTGGCCAAGGAAAGTTGACATCAGAGCTGACCCCATCAGCACTGCATGGTACCCTTGTCTTAACATTTCAGGGAGAGAAAATAGAGTTGGGCAATATTCGTATCTTATGTTTACAGATAGAAATGGTGGCAGGGAAAATACATTGGTGTTGGAGTCAAAAGATTTGAGTTCAAATTCTAGGTCTGACACTCACTTCCTGCACAAATTTGGATTTCTGTTTCCTTATATGAAAAATGGTTGGGTGGGGAAGGTAGGCTTAGATGACCTCTGAAACCCCCTCCAGCTGCAAAAATATAATCTGACACTAGTAAATAGCTAAGTAACATTGGATTAGCTACCTCATCTCTTGGGGCTTCTATTTCCTTATCTGTAAAAATGGGGTAGAAATATTTGCACTCTGTTGAGAAAAAATAAATGAAATCATTGCAGAGGGGCAGTTAGATGGTGCTGGAGTCAGAAGAGTTCAAATCCAGCCTCAGATATTAACACTTTTAGCTGTGTGAACCAGGGCAAGTCACTTAAACCCAATTTCCTCAAAAAGAAAAAAAGGAGAGGGGAAAAAGGGAAAGCTTTGGAGAAATGTAAATTATTGCTTGGAGGTAATATTAAATACTTCAAATCAGAATCTGTTGCTACCTGTGACTTACAGGCATTTAGAGACAGAAGACATTGGTTTCAATGTATGACTCACCTGTATGACTGTAGGCAAGTCACTTTTCCTTCCTGATCCTAAATTTCCTCCTTCGAAAAATGAGAAGGTTGGATTAGATTATGTCCCTTCCAGCTCTAAATCTGTGATTCTCTGGATCCTCATCAAAGAAGAAGCAAAGAACAACTTACTGGAGTTAAAGGTTCTAATTTCAAACTCTGGCTATCTTTTTATTAGTCAATCACTTAATCTCTTGATTTCCTCTCTGTATAACATAAAGGTTGGATGAGATAACTTCTGAATTCCTTTCCAGTTCTAAATCTATGAACCTATTATGTCTCACCCAGCCATCCTCCCAGAGGTGCCCATCTTCCTATTTCTCTCCTCATCTCTTTACCATGCTCCCCATACTTTTCTATCCCCTATCCTCCATCCCAGAAGCCCATGAAATAAAGGTGAAGCTTAACTAAGACAGGGGAGCCCTGCCAGGAGAGAGATGGCTAGAGTAATCTGATCAGAATGGAAACAGCTGTTTTAAACAGGGAGGAACACCTGTTTTCTCCAAACCCATAGCTTTCTCTTCCAGACTTTTACCTGACCCAGATGCCAGCCAGGTTGGGAGGACAAGAACCTAGGAAAGGGAGCACAAAGTCCTGTCATGGATTCAGTGAGCCTGTTCTTAACTTGGATTTACTGGGTGGGCAAGTCAGTCAACAAACATTTATATGTGCCTAGAACATTTTACAAAAATTATCTCATTTGACCCTCACAACTTTGTAAGGCAGGTGTTATTATGATCTCTATTTTACAATTGAGGAAACTGAGGCAAGTAGGATTTGAGTGACTTTCCCAGTTAGTGTCCAAGGTCAGATTTGAGCTGACTCTATGCCCATTGCTGTATCCACTGCTTCTAGGAAGGTATTGTGTTGGGGACAACAAGCTGGTTCTGTCAAGAAAGCATAGTACAGATAGAAGAACTTTGCCTGGGAGTCAGGAGATCTTTGCCTTTGGAGATCAGATCTGACACTGACTATTGGCATAATCTTGAGCTAGCCACTCACCTCAACTCTCTCCAGTCTATTTCCTCTCTGAAAAATAAATAGAAAATTCATGTTAACTAAGCTATTGATTGTCATACAATCAGAGATTTAGATCTTAAAGGGACTTTGGAATCCAACTCCTTCATTTAATAGAGGAGAAAACTGAGGCTCCATGAAGTCAATAAGGAGAAACTGAGGCAAAAGAAGCTACTAAAGATAAAAGAGGTTCAAGTGATAAGATTGAATGAATTAGATTAAGATGTTTTCTAGTGCTGGCATTTCATGATTCTAGGAAACCTCTGGCTAGAAACTGAGACCACAAAATGGTCTGAATTCAACAAGCAGTAGAAGAGATGAAATTTGAATCCAGATTCTCTGACTCCTAGTTGGGCACAGTGCTTAGAGCTCCAGGCCTGAAGATCTGAGTTCAAATTCACTTTAGTCACTTGCTGGTTGTAAGTCACTCAAACCCATTTACCTCAGTTTCCTCAACTATAAAATGAAATGGAAAAGCAAATGGCAAATCATTCTAGTATCTTTGTCAAGAAGAGCCCAAATGGGGTCACAAAGAATTGGTCACCACTGAAATGACTGAACAACAACAGTAGCCTCTGACTCCAAATCCATCATTCTTGCCAAGAGAAACAGTGGAAAGACATGAAAATAACCTACCAAGTACATTAGAGCATTCAAACAGATTACTCATCTTCTCCAATCCCCCAAAGAACCTGGGGGCTTCTTGAGAAACTTGGACACTGGTTCAAAGCAATAGAGAATCAAGGATGTGATGGGCAGGAAGCTGTAGTTCAGAGATGAGAACAGTAGCCCTACCTACCCTGGACCACACAACCACACCAAGATGCTCTCAAGCTTGTGATGGGAGAGTAGTGCTGATGATTCTTAAAACTATGGAGTGTCAGAAATGGAAGTGGTTTTTAATCCATATTTATTGGCTTCATCTGGGCTTCTGTTTTTCTCCAATAATCTCATTGAGCCAGAGTTTTTACTTCTGTAAAATGAATGAATTGGACCATATGGTAGATATCAGAGATCCCTTTATAGACATAAATCTATAACTCTGTGATTGTATGAATATCAGTAGCCCAGTCAACATTAATTTTCCTGCTACCCCTGGGAAATGGGCAAAGCTGAAGTTTTTAAAGTTTGAAAAAATGAAGCGCAGTAAAAATCATAATAAAAAGACATATTTACATAGATATGTAGGGCATAATGAAGGAAAGAGTTAGAGAATTGGACTAAATCATCTTCAACATTTATGTCCAAATCAAAATTGTATAATCATATAGTCCTAGATAAAGAAAGAAAGGCCAAGGGTCAGACTAGGACCATCTATTTATAAGTCTGCTGGCAACCCTCAGGTCTGACAACATGATAAACCTATAGAGAAAGGTTCAATTAGGGTTTAATCCATGTAGCATAATTGGGGGCTATCCCATGGAGCATTTCTAATACTGATACTTATTCTGACTATTTCTATCGTGTATGTTTTTGACCTTGTGCACAACAGAGACTTCTTTAGAAGAGACTGGTCTCTAAGAGACACCCCACTCCCTGGTGATGAGGGACTGTATTAAAGAAGATGGGCATCTGATGAGCAAGAGCTGTCCACGCAATAGTGAGGGAACTCATCCCACTCTCTTTTCTTCCTTTTTTCTGATCATGTGGCTTGGGATCCCAACAACATCTGCCTTATACATTTTGAAAGTTATAGTATCTGGATCAAACAGCAGAGAGACTATGTTCTTTTCGATGTAAACCTGAGATTGGGCTTTCAGTTCTTCTGCTCTGTGTGTTCTTCTCTAAACATGGTAGACTGAAAAGTGATCTTGAGATGAATATTCCTGGCCTTGAAGGCAACTTTATGAGTTCAAGAGGTCAGCCACTCCTGGGTCACGGTGCTGGCTGTCCAGCAGCAGACAAGGTATAAAACCAAAGCAATTTCTTAGAGGAAAAGATGATCACTGTTAACAGTAAGAAAGAAGAGCTTAAATGAAAGTGAACCTGTTCAACAGGCCTATGAAATCCTTAATGTTTTAAGTAGCAACCTCCAGGGAGAGAATAATAGCAATTATGGGTTACTGACACATATTTTAATTATTTGTCAATGTGTTATGAGTCTTTAAAGGTTTGAATAATTTCTTTTGTGGAGGAGGAAATGGATGACTACATTATACCTGATTTGCCTTGTGAATGGAACACTTTTCTGGAGGACACTCTGCTGATCTCTTTTGGGGAGATACTGGACATCAGCCAACCACACGTTAATTTAAGATACTCTCCCCAGAATTGTACCTGTCATAATGACTTAATAAGGTGGAATTTGAGAGGAACCTGACTCTTTTCTTCAGGGTCAGGCTTCCCCAGGACTAGACCCAGCCATTGTGATTCCAGAGTTCAGGATCTTTGGAGGTAGAATGTACCTTATCAACCTGGATTGGCAGCATATCGCTAGTATATATAAAAATACATACATACATATATACACGTATAATATCCATCCACATATGTGTTTCTTTAAAATTATATATGTGACTGTGTATATAAATATGCATGTATGTGAACCTGATTTTAAAAATGATGTGTGGAGAGACAGACAGATATACACACATATATTCCAATATATCTACAGATAATATGTATAAATACATGCATATAAACACACACACATAAAATATTTTTGAAGCAGGTTGGAAAGAAAGAAAGAAAGAAAGGATGGATTGATGATTGGAGAATGGGCTAGGCTTCCTGGAAAGTAGCTTCTCAGCCAGGTTTGAAGCCAAGTGGCTAAGTGTCTTGTTTTCTGCAAGACAAGCTTCATCTTCTATATGAAGTCTTCCTTGGTGCCCCCAACTCCTGGATCCTCTCTTGTACCACCCCACCAATTTACCTTATACTGGTTTTGAATATGTTTTCATATACTTATTTTGTACAATATGGAAGAGGTATAGAGAGACACCAGTTCTTCTGAAAAGTATCTGGAAGTTTTAATAGATACAAACTCAATATAAATTGATAGCATGATATGAAAGAGGGAAAAAAAAACCTAATGATATCTTAGTTGCGTTGAGAGGAGCAGAGGTATAAGAAGTAGGGAAGATGTGATGGCCCTTACAGACTCTGCTCTCATCAGACAAATCCCTGTTCAAATATGGACAGCACTGTTTGAGAAAAACATTGATAAGCTGGAGTGTATTCAGAGAAGGACAACTAGGATAAGGAAGGGCTTTGACACAGGAGGATGGGCAGCTAGGTGGCGCCATAGTGCATAAAGTGCTGGACCCATCTTGGTGAATTCTAATCCAGCCTTAGACTCAGCTGTGTTACTTGACACAAGTCACTTAACTTTGCCTCAGTTTCCTCACTTGTCAAATTGGCTGAAGGAGGAAATGGCAGACCCATACAGTATCTTTACCAAGAAATTCCTAAATGTTGTCACAAATAGTCAGATATAACTAATTGACTCAAAAACAACAACAAAATGCTTATTGATTGATCAAGTAATTCTAGTGGGTTGAGGATGGGTGTTGGCTCTTTTAGGAATGAGCATCAGGGGAGAGATCATATTTCCTTGCTCATAGAAAGTAAGCATTTGAATGTCCTTGAAAATAAGTCCCATGACAAGGAATATCATTAAAGTGGAATTATTACTACAGAGATGCTCAAGAGAAAAATAGCCACACTTTCTCTGATCCACTCCATCCTCTTATCTCCCACCAAGCATAAATAATTACCAGAAATGATTATTTTTAAATGATATTACAGAGCTTCAGTCCAAGTGAAACATGCTGGGGGCACAGGGAAGGACCTTGAGGATCTCCAAGATCCCCCCCCTTCTGCTCTGCTGCCTTCTAGTTCTGTGGCCATGGGTAAGGAAGGAGAGACAAGAAGGCAGATTAGAACCATTGAGATCTGTGGCCCAGCTAAACTATTCTCTGACAGGAAGGAAAATATTCCTGACAAGAGACAGTTAACACAGAATAGAAATGACACTGACTCTGGCGTCAAAGGAGGACCTAAGTTAAAATCTCTCCTCTGTATGTCCTTGGACAAGTCCCTTTAGCTGCAGAGAGGTCAGTTTTCTAATGTGTAAAAGGAGGAAATTGGACTTGATGACCTTTAAGATCCCTCCCAGCTCTGAACCTGTGATACCAAGAGTTTCTTTTAAGTCCCTTCCAGAGTCAATCTTCTGCCCTGATGATCCCAAGATGATACAAGGGGATGTGGGGGGAGTGGGAGTGGCTAGAGATAGCAAAACCCCACCTCTCTTTTTTCTCTAGCCAATTCCAACCACACAGATACCGATTGGGCACAGCTGCCAGCTCCATTAGCAGGGAAGGAGCAGTAGAGAAATGTTCTGATTCCCCTAAGAGGGAGGGGATTTTCCACTCCAACTGGTGGTAATGGAGGCAGAATGACTGATGGAGTTGGGGGAGGGGAGGGAAGGCTGGTGTCAGGCTGTGCTAATGAGACCAAGGAAGCTAATTACTGTTAGGAACCTCTGCTTTCCCAACTGGTTCTTAAAGCTTTAGGGACCCCCAGCCCAGATGCTGGATTCAGACCCTAGAGTTCTCCTATGAATTCTTTCCATCAAGCCTAGGGGATAGATAAAACCTGAAGACCCTAATTCATCCCACTGATCTGCCACAAGGTCCCTCCCTGTTCTATTTTCCTTGGTTTTTTTCTCCTTATGGGGCATAGAGAGCTAATCAATCACAGTGGACTCCCAGTCCCTCCTCTTGGCCTTTTCCTGCAGGACAAACAGGTGATTCATAACTGTAGAACTAGAAGAGACCTAAAAGGCTATGTAGCCCAACCTCCTTGTTTTGAGGATGAGGAACAGAAAAAGGTGGATCCATTGCCCTAAGTCCTTCAGAAAGTAATCATCAGAGGTGGAATTGGGGCCCAGGTTTTCTGAGTTAGGACACAATGTTATTTCTACTGTGTTTCTAATGTAGAGGCATTTTTAATTAAGCATCTACTACATGCTCAGCTACTCAGGGGGATAGAGAGGAAACATGGCTGCCTAGATAATCTGTGAGGTCCCTCTTATCACAAGATTTCTGATCCTCTGACTCCTCATCAATATCTCAATTCTCTTTCGGCCTCCCTCATCCATTCAGATATCTATCTACAGGGAGACAGTGCCTTTGTAGTGGAAAGAACAAGGAGATAAGATGCCAGCAGAATCACATCATCTCAGAGCTGAAAGGGCCCATCTATCCAACCCATCTCCAGGCAGGGATCCTTTCAAGGACATCCCAATAAATGCTCATCCAGACTCTTTTTCATGGTAGCCCATCCCATTTCTGCCTCTTGGCTTCCAGCAAAATCCCACCTTCCATAGGAAACCAGTCCCCGTTCCCCTTAGTCCCAGTCATTTCCTTCTGTTGTTTCTCTCCAATGTATCCTATACTTTCTTTGAACATTTGGCACCTTGGTCCCCCAGTAGATTCTGAGACCCCTTGAGAACAAAGATTGGATTTTGTCCTTCCTTCTCTCTCCAATATAATACCAGGCACATACTTGGCACTTAATACAGACTTGTTGACTTGATACAAGTTAGTTAGGAAGTTGTTATTTACACCCAACTAAAATCTCTTTGTTTGCAATATATACCTATTCTTTCTCATTCTGCCCTCTGGTGCCAGAAGACAGAGCCAATCTGCACTCTTTTATATACTATATTTCAAGACAGCTGTCAAGTCAGCCCTAAGTCTAGGTGGCAGAAGAGAGAGTCTCCGCCTTTTCAGGGTACTAGGAGGACCCTGAGGGAGGAAAAATACAGCAGACTTGGTCCAGAGATACTGGGACCCAAGTCCACTACATTACCAATAGCATTATACATTTAGATTCGTTAAGACCTTTAGGAAGTCATTTTATAGACAAGATGTCCCAAGGACACGAAGTATCTTTGCCCAAGGTTCACACAGGTAATAAGTGTCAGAGCCAGGATTCAAAATGCCTGGCTCTTTCTATGGTGCTATACATGTATACCCTTCATTGGATCTTTAGATCCTGCCCTATGCTGTTATTTTTCTTTGCATAGGGATATAACTTGACTTGAGGAGCAGGATGGTATGAGTGAATGAGAGAGAGAGAGAGAGAGAGAGAGAGAGAGAGCTAGCCTAAGAGTTAGGAAGATTCAAGACTTTCAGGTCTTTCCTCTGACATACACTGACTGTGTGACCCTGGGCAAGACCATAGGTGATCAAGGAAAACCTCTAAGCCTATAAATTATGCATCAGGCACTATTCCACATCAGAAAGAATACCTTCCTCATTTGGCATCCCCTATACCAATGAAATCACAGATCCTGCTCAATACCAACCTCATCTTATACATCAACGCAGCTTGTAAGCTACTTGCACGAGCGTAAGGACTGTGTGTATTTCATCTTTGTTTTCTCTCATAGCACCCAGCACCACGACTTGACCATAGTAGGTAGCCAATAAATATTCATAGAATCATAGATCTTAGAGCTGGAAGACACCTGAAGAAATCATATGGTCCCGTCTCCTTCCTTTAGGCGGGGAAGATATAATTATCTCTTCTCCACCTCCACTCCTGATTTTTTTTTTTAAATGATGTATAGACCTGAGGCTAAGTGAATGAAAGGTGGAGAGTCAGCAAAGGGGTGGATACAGAATGTGGAATGAGAGGTGCTAAGGAAGAGAGATGAGCATCTAAGCTAGTCCTTTAGCATTCCAGACAGGGTTTTTACAGTGAAGAAAAGTATATATTAAATACTCCTTTCCTTATGGTCTCAGACATAGACACACTTAGAATCATGGTAAGTCAGAGCTGGGAGAAAACTTACAGATCACCTAGTCCAAATTTCTCATATGACAAGGAAGGATATCAAAGCTTGGAGAGGGTAATTGGCTTTTCCAGTCACACAATAGCAAAACAGGTTTAACATTATTTTCCTAATTTTAGATCTAGTTTCTGTAATGTGTCTCTAATTTTTCTCATGGCTCTGGAAACAAGAAGAGGTTCTGAGGAGAGAGACAGACAGACAGACACACAGACACAGGGACACAGAGATACACAGACACAGAGAGAGATCAAGATACAGAGGAGAAATTACTGCTTTTAGAATTAAAGAACCCAGATGCAAATCATGACTGTCTTTTACTCCCTGTGTGGCTTTGGGCAAACCTCTGTGCCTTTAGCTGTATTATGAGGAGGTTGGACTCAATAGTTTTTAAGATCCCTGCCATCTCTAAATCTAAATTGAAGTCACTTAACTCTTTGGGAGTCAGCTTCCTAAAATATGAAATGCCAGTTAGGTTCAATGATACTTTCCCACTCCAAATCTTTGATCTTTTGAATTTATTTGTTCTCTGTAGTCCTCAGTTTCCTCATTTGTAAAACAAGAGAATTGTGCTTAATGGCTTCCTAAGTCTCTCTTAGCTCTAAATCTGAATCCTGCAAAGTCACTTAACCTCTATGAGCCTCGATTTCCTCATTTGTAAAATTTATGATCCTGTTAAAGAGAAGTTGCTAGAACTCATAATCCTTCAAATTTCTCTGAGTGTGCCTTAGAAAGGAAGGTTTCTCTAAACTGAGCCAAGCATCTATAGTCAGAGTCTACTCCACTCCAATCCAGATTTACAAATTAAGAGAAAGGACTCTTCTTCTTCCCCCTCCTCCTCTTCTTCTTCCTCTGACTTCTCCTCTTCTCCCTTCCTTCTGCCTGGCTCCCTGAAGATGCTCAAAATATCAATGGGAGGGAGCTGCTGATACTCCTCAGTTTAGGTACACTTGCTCAGGCTGACAGGCTCAGGGAGAAGAGACAACAGCATCCCAACAACAAGTATTAAAAGATAAGATATTAGAGGCTTATTTGTTTCTCTCCCCCAGATGCTTTGTACCTCCTCAGGCATTGCTGCAGCTCCTGCCAGCCACAGAAATAACTCTTTATCCAATTATGCTTTTTCCTACATTCAGTTTTCCTCGGCCACAAACTGCTCTGTTAGGTTATGTGAGGAGGTAAAGAACAACAAAGGAGGGAACAGCAAAAGTACTTTCTTTTTCTTAAGTATTCTTTCAAAGGAAGAGATGAGAGATGGAGAAACAGAAAGAGAAAGAGAAAGAGAGAGAGAGAGAGAAAATAGACCTGAGGCACCTTCTAAAAGGGGACCCCCAAATGAGCTGTGAAAAGCTCTTTGGAGACAAACTCTTGCCTTTATTCTAGACCCCATTAGACTTACTGGATGAGGATTAGAAAGAGAGAATCATTTATAAGAGAGGAATGGGAAATACATATAAAGGCACTCATACACACACAAGTACACAGAGGCACACATACAGATCTCCTTATCTGATTAAGAAAATCTAAAAGCTTAGCAGAAAATTAAAATGCCTACCCAGCTTCCCAGGCAAGATGATGTGGGGGAGGGGAGTATATTATTGAAATGGAATTAACTGTGGATTGCCTTTCCTCTGAGAGACATCATAACATCATAACTCCATTTCCTCACTGGCTAAAGGGTTAGGAAGCCAGTGAGAGAGAGAAGAGGGTTAAGGGTAATGTGGTTCAAATTGAACTCCTAGTCCATGGTTCATATTGCAATACTCCTACCATCGAAAGTAGCTGATGGCTCTGTTAACTTCTCTCTTGGATAGGATGCTAGGAGAAAAATAAATGAAAGTTGAAGTTTCCATTGTCTCAACTCATCCTAGGAGATGTCCATGAATTCTCAGCAAGAGGTTATAGAAAAAGCATTGGATTGGGAGTCAAAGAACCATGGTTCAAATCCCAAATGTTTTCTTCATTAGCTCTGTGACCTTAATCTAGTCATTTCCCCCAAGCAGGCTTCAGTTTTTCCATATGTAAAGTAACCTACTCAGATCTAGGATTCCAAGATACACAATCTCCCTTTAGGTGTTCTAACTACTGGGCTGATTGGAACTGGGTGGTCATGCTTACTCAGGCTGCAACAGATCAAGGAGACACATGTTCTGGGGATCACCATCTCATCTAACTCAGGAAAATAAAGCCCCACACATAACTAACCCCAGACAGTCAGCTCCCTATAGACATAAATCTGATGATAGGATGACTGAAGACCATTAGAGACTTTACAATTTTATACAAAGTAAGACAAAGGTACCTGGGGACTCTTCCAATTCTATTTATCATATTTAAGTACTTCAGATGAAATTAAATGCACGGGGTAGATAGAGTTTCTCTGGAGTCAAAAACTGTAGTCATGGATACTCATCGGTCTTTCTATCTTTATCTATGTGTCCCTTCTCCTGGCCTAGACAAACTCAGCCAGGCCCTGTCAACTGAATACATTACAATCCTACAATGAATCCCCAGATATCCGCCGTCTCCCCGGGAGACTCCTATAAAAGTAATGGTTTAAGCTTCCAGTGCTTTTCCTGCCATTTGTAGGAATATCCCCTTTGGAACTCAACACATTGAGTTTTGCCCCAAGGGTCTCAACTATTGCTTCTCTTCTGCCCAAGGTCGCCCGTAGCCTTCCTGTGGAAATTCACATAGGGAAAGAACCAGACTATCTTTAATCTCTTCTGGAAATCCTAACCTCTGGAACTAATTAAATGTGATAGTAATAACAACAATTCTAGGATTTGTAGCTAGATCATATTTTGGTTCTGAGGTCAATATGTCTTTCTAATCATTAATACTCTATAGGCTGTGAACTTTTTGTTGATACTGAAAGGTGATATCAAAGATATACCTAGTTGCTGGTGTCAGAGCATTTTCCAATGAATTAGAAATAGCCCCTTTGTAACAGAAATTATACTCCAGGGTCAATTGGAGGGGCAATTTTATCTACATGGGGTTTGCCTCCAATCCATCTTGAGTGAATTTCACCTATAATCTGACCCCCTATGAATTTATCCCAGGAGGGTTTACTCCCAAATTCTGGGCGCCCTCCTCAGATTCTCTGAACATTTTATGGGCTGCCCATTTGTTATATACCATTCTTATTACATAAGCAGTCCATCTTTTTTCCTAGTCACACATTTCTCCAAGGACAAAAAAAATGTAATGTAAGATGAGGGAGGATTTAGAATAAAAAGAGGAAGATCATCTGGTAGAGTGAAAAGGGCACAGAGCTCTGCAGTCAGGAAAACCTGGGTTCTGTGTGACCTGGGCCAAGTCATCTATCTTTATTTATTTATCTGTAAAATGGAGGAGGAAGGATTCAGTACAAGGCCTCTGAAATCTTTTCCTATTCAAGAGCTATAACTCTATCATATATCTTTGGATCTTCCCTAGCACATAGTAAATGATTCAAGAAATGGTTATTGAATGAATGTCACTCCCCTGCTCAAAAAATTCCATGAGTTCCTTATTACCACCAGGATTAGATAAAAGTCCTTTGTCTCAAATTGAAAGCAAGTCACAACCTGTCCCCTTCCTACTTTTCTAAACTTCTTACTCTTCTACAATCTTATTGGTTGACTTTCTGTCTTGGAACATCATAGACTATCTTTCAACTCTGTGACTTTGTAATATCTGTTCTTCATGCCTAGAAGTCCTTCCTTCCCAACATCCAACTCAACCAACTTCCCTTCTAGGGATCCTTTCCTGGTTCTCTCTGCTGCTAGTACTATCCTTTCCCTCTACTCTGAATTTCCAGATTCATATGTGTTGTCTCTCTGTCTAACTTGCTCCATGGCTTTCTTTTTCTTTAACTCTTTTACTCTTATGTTTCTGTCTCAATCTATCTCTGTCTCTCTGTCTCTCTCTGTCTGTCTCTCTCTCTCTGTCTCTCTCTCTCTCACTTTCTGACTTTTCCTCCTCTGTCTGTTTCTATCTCTTTGCATTTATAGATAGATAGACAGATGGATAGATAAATATAAAGAGATACAGATTGCATATATAAATATATACAAGCACACATACATATATATATAGAAAAAATGAAAAAGAAGAAAGGGAAAAAGAAAAAAGAAAGAAAAATGGAGGGAGGAAGGAGAAAGAAAGAAAGAAAACTAAAGATAAAAAACTTAA
>JAJPUD010005289.1:0-54229 GCA_023553655.1 Myrmecobius fasciatus
TGAACCTTTTGGAGCAAGGAAATACAATGATCAGACATGCATTTTAGGGATATCAGTTTGTTGGTATTTTAAATACAAGCATAGATTTATGCTCTCCTGATACATTTCAATTGTATTGTGTACATAAAATGAATCACTACACCTTTAAGGCTCATTCTCAATGTTCATAAAATGTTAACATTTTTGCCTATGAGTAGAAGATTTGTATGGATGTAATATCAAATATCAGCTTTTATAAGTTAAAATTTACTAAAGCATTTGCTGATACAGAAGATTGAGGGTTGGTCTTGAAGCCTTGAAAACCTGAGTTCAAATCCTGCTAAATCACTTTACCTCTCAGCCTCAGTTTCTTCATCTATAAAATAGGGACAATAATAGTACCTACCTTATATAGGGTTGTCATGAGGATGAAATGAAATAACACATGAGCTTTGTAGATCTTAATTAAAAGTACTCTATAAATCTTAGCTATTATTATTATTATTTTCAAGAGTCAGAAAACAAGTTTCTTGGTTTTCATTTATCAACATATAGAATTTCAGCACTAACACTCCTCTGAAATGTAACTGTGCAAACTTATTTTGTCCTTAACAGGAGAGAAAAAGAAATACACACATACACACATACATACATACATATGAGTATGTTTAATATGTATCCTGAATCAATCAATGAAAAATGTCAGCTTGGAGGAACTCACCAAAGTTTTTGTTTAAAGGCATTTCTTTCAGGAACACAGAATTACTTCCATTCCTGGATGAGATACTGGAATAAAACTTTGATGCAGACTATACATGAAATTTAAAACAAAATGAATGCTATTTTTCTCTATTAATTCAGTGAGTCTGGAATTTTAAGAGCTTTGGAAATCTCTTCCTCATCATAAAACATTTTATTAAGCATCTGGAGAAATGATGATAGACCTATCATAGAATCAAAGGAGTAATCTATAAACTATTTATTAGGGGCCCTGATGGTTTTGATAGATCTGTCATCTCAAGGAAAAATCTAGTATAGAAAGCCCATTAAATGACAGCAACAGCTTTGCAGAGAGCAACAAATGTCAACTTCAGGGCTTGAGAAGCTGTTCTAACAATATGAATTCTACAGATTCTTGTGTGTTTGTTCACTTCTCTGTGGGAAGTGTGGGATCTATGGGACAGTGTAGATTTTCCCTTGTTATTTATTTTCCATTTTGATTTAATTAAATGTTTAAAAATTAAAGGTAATATGTCTCCCGACTTTGGTGAAAGGAAAACACGAGAAAGGGGCCTTGTGAGCTGTTGTTTGCTGACTTAAAGTATGTCTTGAATCCAGATTGGTCTTACAGTTCATTTGTGAAAGGGGGGGCTGGGGTGCCTTTGTGGATACCTTCTTTTTAAACTTCAACAAATGGATCAAAGAAGGCAATTGCATATACCCCCTAGAGGCTATTTTCAAACCCAATTCACCATACTAACCAACTGGCAATCTTGGTAGTGGAGGAAGAGAATAAGTAAATGTGTGGCAAGGAAAGAAGGCATGGTGTAGAAAATGGAGAGCTGGGCTCAGTCAGGAAGGCCTCAGTTCAAATACTACCCTGAAACATACTTGATGTGTGAATCTGTTAATAAACTAAGTTCTCAGGGTTCTCAGATATCAAGTTGCAGAACACAGGTCTATCTGCCTTTAATGAGAGAGATTACCCACCAGGAATTCTCTAATGTAATGAAATTATGGATCTGGACCATCCCCTGCAATTGTCATTAAAAAAACATAAATAAAGATGCAAGCACATTTTTTCCAGCATTTCTATTTAATGAAGATCCCGAATGTTATTTACAGAAGATATATATATATATATATATCACATGGTTCCTACACATTAAATGCTGCCAAATTATGAAGATGAAATAAAAACCTGTACTCCAATTACATGCTAAACAAAATAAATAAAAAAGTAATGATTTTGGCACAATACTGGCTATGTAGCAAATAAATACTTTATAACTTTAATTGAATAAACACTTTTATTTACATTCTACCTGAAAGTGCAAAACAACTGCTGAAAATTAAGATATCTGTAATAATGTTTAAGTCCAGAAAATATTTTTTTGCCAGTAACAACAATTTGCAATTTATAGTAAAGTGTTTTTTAATGCCCAGGAAAATATTCTTATTTTGAAAAAAAAAGATGTTTTGTGCATATTGTGCTCTTTTTCAATGTCATTTTCTACCTTTGCTATAACAATTTTAACAACCTCAGTACTGGAATTCCTATGTAATCCAGATTTGGTCAGTTTTTAAAAAAGGTTATATTGTAAACATAAATATAATTCTAGTTATCCTTCAAAAAATTAGAGACCAGTCCTTCCAAGTTTACATAAACAACTCCAATGTTGTACAGTAGTATGCAAAGTCAAGTTCTCTCAGAGGTGAAGCCATGAGGATGAGAACATCATCCCTAACTCTATCTTGATCTTCCATGAATCTTTGTTAACAACATATAACTTCGTGATTCAAAACCATGGAATATATTACTACTGCCCTCTCTTAGAGAAGTTCCCTGTCAGTTCTGCTAGTGATGTATCTTCCTCCTATACAAGGGTGTTGGAGACATGTAGGATTTTACCATGTGCCTGTCACTGACTATAGATCTATCAGATTTTACTGTGGTTTTTATAATACAGCAAAGACCGTGATGTACTTCAAAATGAATTAAAGCTGTATACCAACTGGGCATTCCTGAAGCTACAGTGCACAAGCATTTCAAAAGCCAAATATATTCTTCTTTTTATAATGTCTCACATTTGGGTAGTGCTTGAGAGCCTTCAGAGCACTTTCACATACATGGTCTTTTTTGATCAAAAAAGATCCTCACAACTGCCCTGTGAGGTAAGCAGAACAGCTTTTATTATCCCCATTTTACAGATGAGGAGACGGAGGCTGAGAGAGATTGAGCTGCCCAAAGCCACACAGCTAGTTAGGGGCAGAGCTGAGCCTAGAACCCAGATTTCCGGGTACCTAGTTCAATACTCTTTCCACAATGCCATATTGTCTTCATTGCCATGTAGCTGGTGTGCTGGGCAGTGCCCAGGGATTGTTTTCACTAATATTTTGTTTGTTTCATAAAGTTCCATATGGCAGTACAGTTGTAATAGAAATAGCATTATTTTTTAGGCAGATTGTAGACCGGAAATGAACCATTGTTTTAGTCCCTTTAAATCTTCATGCTCGGCGAGGCTCTAATCTATGTGACATCTGGGATAATGTTCTCTGGTTGTCAATCACGTTTAATTGTCGGACATAGCCCCGGACGTCCTGATGGTTCTTATTAGCAAGGGCTGCGTCAGGATCTGATGACACAGGAAAAGAGCACAGGTTATTACATAGTCAACCTGTTTAATAGCAAATGACTTTATTCTTTTCAACTATTTACTATCTTTAATGCTGGGAGCCAATAAATCTTTCGATGTACCCCTAGCCACTCATAAGTTGCTACTGTACTATTTTCATGGTCAGTATTAAAGTGATCAATTTATTTTTTTTAGTGATAATCACTCTACTATTTTAACTTATTAATATTTAATAGGAGACCTTAAAAGTAATTTCTCCTAATTATTTTCTCTTCCTATGTCAAACTTCCTCATTTGATGTTTTCCCTAGAATCTTGACTGAGTGAATATCAAATCAACTATCTGAGGGCACATCTAACATTGATAACATGCTAAAATTTACTGACTTGTATTTTTTCTTTTTCCTATCAATCTAACTTGAAGCCTTTCTGTTCTAGGTAACAATCAATCTAACCTCTGCTAGCTGTGTATTTTATTGTTTACTGACTACTGTTTTTAATTTTCATTTGGGCCAAGGTTAAAGAAGCAAGCCCTGAGTCTGAAGAAGCAATTTCCTCTCTTGCTTGTATGACCTGCCTGCAAAACTGAAATATTTACTTTTGCTCTAGTGCCACTCCTGGAGTGGCTGGATTCATAATACCAAATGTTCACTTCCCTCACTATAAAAGTACCTGTTTTCACTTTATTGAGGTCTCTCTGTACTTAAAAGAAGCTTAGATTTCCATTGTAGCTTATAAATCTCTTTTCTTACATCCCTGTGAGGCAGGCAGTCAAACATCATTCTCATTTTACTGATGAAGAAATTGAGCCTCCACAACCTGACCAAGGTAAAAAACAGCTGGTAGGTAATGACACTGGGATGTGGCTCTGAGTCTTTCATAGTTCAAGTCTCTTTTTATTATAACACTCTTCTCTATTTGAAAAAATAAAGCCCCAATCTAGAGGGTTGACGCCACTCTTCCTGCTAAACAACATTCCCTGACCTAGCTGGGGCCTGGTATTTCAGAGGGTGCTCCACTACTCTATGGTAGGACTCCGGAATTCCAGGTTTATAGCACCGTAGGGGAAAGAAATCTAAGGATCGCCTCATCCAGCACTTTTATATTTATTAGAGGCCCACAGAGGCTGTCACTTGTGTCCAAGGTCACAAAGTGGCTTAGTGGTAGGGCTAGGACTGTGTATCACCCTTCAGGTTCTTTCCCCTATGCCATGCTGCCTTTTGTAGACCCTCTCCTCTTAATCTCTCTCCTTCTTCTTATCTTTCCTTCTCTCTCTCTATCTCTGTCTCTGTCTCTCTCTCTGTGTCTCACTGTCTCTGTCTCTCTCTTTCTCTTTCTGTCTCTGTCTCTGTCTCACTGTCTGTTTCTGTTTCTCTCTGTCTCTCTGTGTCTCTCTCTGTTTCTCTCTTTCTCTTTCTGTCTCTGTCTGTTTCTGTCTCTGTCTCTGTTTCTGTCTCTCTTTGTCTCTCTCTTCTCTCTGTCTCTCTTCTCTCTCTGTCTCTCTTCTCTCTCTCTCTCTCTCTCTCTCTCTCTCTTTCACACACACACAAAAAAAACACACACATAGATACCTCCTCCCTTTCCTCTCACCATTCCTCAAAGCAAAGGGAATGTACCCTTTGCAAAATAGGTGAAGGAGAGCATTTTAAGATTGAACAGAGAACACTGTGTGGATTCAGAAGCCCTTACTTGGATTAGAAGAAACTCATCAGGATACCAAACATTGAGAATTAATCCCTCACTGGACTGAGTGAGGAACACACTGAGTTTAATTTCATCTCTTTTTGCTGGCAATATACCCTCCCTGTACAATATACTGTAATTACATTGTCTGTGGTGTTGCAATGTTTATGACTCTATTCCTATAGCTTTATCTATAGATTGTTGACTTCAGAGCTGAGCAGCTGTTGTTTACCAGCAGTTACGGGTAACTTCAACAAATGCAGTACACATTATTTTACAAACTGGTTTTTCTTCTCCTCTTGGAGAAAATGGAGCAGAATGCAAATGTGCAAATCCCTAGGGCCCACCCTCTCCTTCATGCAGGGTATATTTACAGGAAGGCCTATGGAACTCTCTCAGAGGTACTTCTAGAGACGCCTCTTTCTTCATTATTTAATTACTATTCCTTAAGGAATGTCAGTCACTCACAGACCCAACAGAATCTGAGTGGAATATTTGGTGACTCCTCTGACCTACTTGGTCTATTCCCATGGTGGAACACATAATAGGAACTCCAAAGGCATCTGTCCTTTAGAGATGGTATTTACTTGTCCTCCCCAATCCCCCAGTTCCCCAATGGTGTCAATCTTTACCATGCTAACCTATAGTATTCTTTCCTAGTTCCTTCTCTCCTCAAGCAGTGAATCTAAAACAAAAATAGGTACTCATAGGACATCAGCATCTTATGTGACCCTATCCAGCTGAAGTCCTGAGATGAAAAGAAAGAACCCTTCTCCATGTGATATCTACTAGGATACACTGATAGAGATGCAATATTGCCTAGTGATTAGAATACTGGACTTGGAGAAAGAAAGACCTGGACTTAGATCTACCTCTGACACTGGCTAATCACTCTATGTCTTAGTTTCCTCATTTATAAAATGGGGGTTTTATTTATAGAATTTACCTCACAGGGCTATTGTGAAGAATAAATGAAATAATATACATGAACTGCTCTGTGAACTATAAAGCATTACACAAATGTTAGTTATATTTATTGTGATGTATCACAGGGACAAAAATCATAGTAATGCTTAGTGATAATGACAGTCTTTAAGTCTATAAAGGCAACTACAATTCATAGCATTTATCAGAGAGGATGGCACCAAGTAGACTTATAGAGTCACTTCTATGACATATTAATTATGGGTTAATATCCAAATTTCTAAAAATGACTAATGAAATAAAATCAACAATCAAAACATACCACAAAGTAGACCTCCTCCCTCTCCAGCCCAGTTCTAGGGAGCCAAATTTCTTTCACCTACCTATCTAGCAGCCCACCTACTCAGGACCAACATCAAAGCAAGGACCAAGGTGCCGTGATAACATGGTGCTCCAGGCTAAATTCAGTGACATCACATTATTGTGATTCTGTTCATGCATTTTATTTTGTCAATTAGTCTGGTACCTTTACAAAAATTAAACCCATCTGGTGAATATAAGGAACAAAAAATACTGTTTCTTTGCACAGTATTTTTTGCAAATATATCACAAACATTAATTAATTCTCACAACGCTCCTGGACCACTGATGTATATTATCTTCCCCAGTTTATAAATGATGAAACTGAGTCATAAAAGGTTTGAGTGAATTACCCAACATCAAACAATGAGTCAGAGGAAGAGCTGGGATAAGGCTGGATTAGCTGGGCAAGCTTGCCATAATCTTTTTCTGTGTAACTTCAAAGGACATGTTAGTACATCAGAATAGTATTCTTAAATTCATCTCTCCCCCACCCCTGCCCCTGCTTAAATTCATTCTTAGAATAGTTTTCCTATTTTTCCTATTTAGTTTTACAATAACCTAAATGCAAAGAAAAGCCCTGAGTTGGACAGACCTTTGAGTCTTCTGGGAGTTTGGAGTGTAACGTGTTTGATATAGTCACCAAGTTACCTGGCATCTTGAGCTTTATTAATATTCTTATTAAAAACATGGCAGTATGTAGCGTTTAACTTACTGAATGGTTGGCTCCTGCAGTACCTCACCGTTCTGACCGTGTTAGCAATCATGCGCTAAAAAGAAGGGGGGAAAAATCACATCAGTGTAGTAAGTGATAGATCCTGGCAAGAATACAACCATTATTTATTGCAGCTATAGTTGGTGTGATGAGAAACCATACCTTTTATAATGTATATGACCCAGAGGCTTCTCAGAAATAATTCAGAAATAATATTGATTCAAGTTAAATTACTTTAGGGAAAAAACTAAAATTCCACAAAGATGATAAATTCTAATTTGTTAGGTGAGATGTTCAGAAGGAGTTCTAAACTCATTTTACACCTGTGTTTGGTCTCCCCCCCTTTTTTGATAAAAAAAAAGCAAAGGAAAAAAAAAGCCCCAACATCATTATTCCTGGAATTGTACATTACTATGGACAGTTAGGTGGCTCAGTGCTGAGTCTGAAAGTCAGGGAAACTCATCTTCCTGAGTTCAAATCTGGCCTCAGATACTTAACTAGTTACTCACTTAACTTTGTTTGCTTCAGTTTCCTCATGTGCAACACAGCTAGAGAAGGAGATAGTAAAGTACTCTAGTATCTGTGCCAAGAAAAATTCCAAGTGGGGTCAGGAAGAGTCAGACATGACTGCAAAACAACTGAACAATAATAACAATACCACATTGCAACAAATGAGCTTTCATGTCCCCTTTAGGGTTCCAAGGGTTCCAATATTTGACAATTTCCCTAGAACTGGAATAGATGAAAAAAGCATAATAAAAGAGAAAAGCCTGAACATGGGCTCACAAAAATCAACTTCTACGTGGAAATCTTAATCTTTTCTTAACTCAGCTAAAGTTTATCCTGACCTTGCTCCAAATCACTTGGAAAAATGTTAAGTGCCATGCCCAGGAGATGCTGAGACAACAAACAAACAAACAAACAATCCCTCCTTTAGATAACTTACATTCCATTCTGTTAAGGAGACAAACTATATGCAAATAAATACAATTAAAATGTGCAAAATAAATATGCCATCAAGAGAGATAATAATTGAACTCATGAAATTGATGAGATCACCATGGGGAGAGTGTCAAGGGAACATACAGGAGGGCCTAGGACAGAATTATGGGGTATATTATTGTTAGGGAGTTCCATATGGGTAATGAAACAGCAAAGGAGGCTAAGTAGAAGCTGTCAATAGGCAGAAAATTAGGAAAGAGGATCATGAAAACCCAGAAAGGTTCAATATCTAGGAGGAAAAGGGTGGACAACTTTGTCAAATGCTGCAAAGAGATCAAAAAAGGGTAAGGGCTAAGAAAAGGCTATCATATATAGCAATAGAAAAATCATTAGGAACTTTGGAAAATTGATGCATTTTCAATTAAGTGATAGGGATTGAAACTAGTCTAAAAAAGATATATAAAGTGATTTACAGAGGAAGAGAGTACCTATAAATGGGATGGATGAAAAATTGGAATGAAGAACAGAGTTTGAATTGGAGCTGGATTTTGAGCTGAATCTTTAAAAAAAGCTAAAGATGTTAAGAACTAGAGATGAAGAGGGAGAGCATTACAGACATGGGTAGTATGGGAGATTGTATGCTAAAGTTAGATTAAAAACTAATAGATCTAATATAGGCAGATCGGTAGCATAGTCTAATAAAAGCATTGAGCCTAGAGCCAGGAAGATTCATCTTCCTGAGTTTAAATATGGTCTCAGACACTTACTAGCTGTGTAACCCTGAGCAAGTTATTAACCCTGTTTGCCTTGTTTCCTCATCTGTAAAATGAGTTAGAGAAAGAAATGTCAAACACTCCAGTATTTTTTGCCAAGAAAATCAAGAGGGATAATAAAGAAATGGTCACAACTGAATGGCAGTAGACCTAGAAGTTTGATTAGAACATAGTTTGCTAAGGAGAGTAATATTAAAGAAGTATGGAAAGATGGATGAGAAACAGATTATGGACCACTTTAAAAACCTAAGATTTTAGAATCCTCACAAATAGTATCTTTTAAATTTCTCCTTTAGTTAACATCTTATTACCTTCCAAAGGAGCTCTCCCATCCCAGAGTGAGCACACTAGGAATAGAGGGTGAGGATGAGAAATATTTCAGGATACTTTAATAGAATCATTTGGAAGAATTGATAGAGGTTTTAATCACAAAAAGGGAAATACTAGGGGGAATGTGAAGTCTGTGTTTAAGACAGACTTTTGAAGAGTTGTTTTGTAGAAGAGGCATTAGGCTGATCCTGTTTGGTCCCAAAAAATTGACTTGAAAAAGCAATAATTGAAAGTTATGAAAATACAATTTTAGATTAATTTAAAGGGAAAATTAGAGTATGCCTTGGGAGATAGAAAGTTCTCAAGGGAAAGCAAGGGAAGAAGAGTTATTCAAATATCAAGAGGATAATTACTTTGGGGGGATATTAAAGTTCAATTACAGATTAGAAAAGATGACTTCCGGTGTATTTATAAATGATAATCTTCCCCATCCCAAAGTAACAATCTTTTCCATTTCTCTGATGCAATTCCAGAAATTCCCCCATTTCTTTGGGTTGAGGAATTGTAGCCATTGCTCTTTATTGCAAATACACCTAGCAGGAGTAGCACATTGAACTCTGAAGCTACTGACACCATATATAGAAGGAACTGATCAAAGTCTTTCTAATGAGGGCAACTCATTTCAGAGTGAGACACTCAAAAGTTTTGATAAGGAGTGTAGTGAGGGGTCACTTCTCAGGGAGAGAGAATGCCTGATGGAGAACTTTAGTCATGGGTTAGGGGGAGGTCCTTTGTAGCCAGGGCATCCGGGAGGGGCTGGGAACAAGTGTTCAAAAATAAAGACACCAAAAGAGGATGTGGGAGAATATTCTGTTTCCTCCTCTTGATTCTTTTGCTTGTGGCCTGCATCAGGTATGATGACATCCGCTGAAAGATAGAACTTCAGGATCAATTGTGAAGCTCTAGAGCTGATCCTTCACATGGGGATTACAGAAGGTTTTACACTGAGATGTATTTCCCAACCTAAACAAGGCTGTGAGCAAGTGAAACATCAAGAGGGAAGTAAGGCACAGGATCAAGAAAGGCTTAGTTTTGTAAGACAACCAGTTTTTTTTAAGAAGTAAAACTCTGTGGAAGTAAGAGCTTTACAGAAAGATACTGGTTGATAGACTGATGGTTGGGAAATGAGGATATGGTATGATTGGCTCATAGAATTGTAGCATTTAGAGTCAGAAAGCAGTGTAGAGATTATGAAGACAACTAGAGGCTTTATTAAATCATCTTGGGAAGTCATTGCTTTGAGGAGTCATATAGATTAACAGTGGCCACAGGTCTGTGCCCATGGGGCCCAGTTTAGAAGACAAATAAAACAGGAAAAAAATTGTTTTTTTAAACAACATTAGAACTTTGAGTGAAAATATAAATTGAAAATCTTGTCCCTAGTTTTGGCTCATTTTTCTGTAAGTTATTGATATTTACCAAACTGAAGCTGTTTGTAAGATTCTCTTTAGGAAAGGCTATTATTGAAGCATTTTCACACTTTCTGTTGAAGTTTGCTTGCATTTTATTTTCCTTCTCAGGTTTTTTTTTCTTGTAGATCCGATTTTACTTGTACAGCAAGATAACTGTATAAATGTGTATACTTATATTCGATGTCATAATTTTAAAATAATTAACATGCATTAGACTACCTGCCATCAAGGGGAGGAGGTAGAGGGAAGGAGAGAAAAATTTGGAACAGAAGATTTTGCAAGAGTCAATGTTGAAAAATTATCCATACATATGTTTTGCAAATAAAAAGCTTTAATTAAAAAAAAGAGAATTTTAAAAAAAGTAAGTGAATACAAGTATTCAGGTGTAAGCTCATCTTCTTTAGGCTCACTAAAAGCATCTGTATAACTCTAGTAACAGATGAGACATTAGCAATAATTTGTATGCCATGTGGTATTTATTTTTTTCACATGTTTAAAGCTTTTTTTCATGTAATTTCCAGATTAAAATTAGAGATTTGTTAGGATGACGCCTATGAAAAATGTTCTCAAATATTTATTGATCTATAGATATCCTATCCAGGCAATGGTGGACAAAGTTCTGTATGCAATTTATTGGTTAATTTGTTAAATATATCTTGATGTTTGTTTCTGGAGTTCAATAATATATCATTTGTTAGTTTATAAGCAATAGCTAGCTTCTTTGGTATAATTCTAACCACTCAATTGGGCCATTCTAAGTATCAAAGAAGTAATCATTTTTAAGAGCCCCCAAAGAGATGTACATTGCATAGCTTCTATTGTTTCCTTTGGAATATTCATTAATCATCAAATATAATCTCCTTAAAGTTAAAAAAAAAGGAAAGGCTATTGAAACTTTAAGAGATTTAAAAAAAATCTATTTGCCTACCTAATATTATAGTAACCAACATCAGCTAGTTTGTTTTTGTACTTTTTTTTCTCTGGCTTTGATTAATAGTAATAGTAAAATGCAAAGTGAAGTGAGCAAAACCAGAACACTGTACACAATACAAGATTGTAATGATAATCATCTATGTAAGGTAGCTTCTCTGAACAATATAATAATCCAAGGCAATTCTAAAGGATTCATGATGAAAAATACTATCTACCTCCAGAAGGAAAATTGATGAACTCTGAGTGCAAATTGAAGCATAATTTTTCCACTTTGTTTTTCTTGGGGTTTTTTTGTAACATGGCTATTATGGAAATATGTTTTGTATGATTTCACATGTATAATTGATATAATATTGCTTGTTTTCTCAATGGATGATGGAGGGAGAGAATTGGGAACTCAAATCTTTTAAAAAATGAATTTAAAAAATAAGTAAATAAATATAATAGAAGATTGATAACATAATGATGATGATGGCTAGCATTTATACATGGTCCTCCAAAAGTCTTAATAGAGTTTTAAGCTAGCTTAAACCTGCATAGCTCTGTAAGATTTGAAAAACATTTCATATATATTATCTTATTTCATCCTTATAACAACCCTGGGAAGCAAGTGATATTATTATCCCCATATTACAGATCAGGAAACCAAGGCTAAAAGAGTTTAAGTAACTTATTGAAAGATCACTCAGTGCCTGAAGCAGTATTTGAACTAAATGCAAACAACACTTTTTTTTTAATAAATATAAAGCATCATGAAAAATGACAAAGTATCAAAACTGTTTTTTTAAGTGCGGAACATGGAATCAGAAACTCTGGGTTTGAATCTTGCCTGTTATTTCCTACCTTCCTACTCCAAATTTAGCATTTGCCTCCTATTCCACCTAATTCTAAATACTATCAAAAGAAAATAGTAGATACAAAGTTTATGGAGCCGGGAACTTTTTTGCAGAGGAGCCAGCCCATTCTTGGGAATTTTCTGCCTGGGATATTTGCAAGTTGTTCACCAAGAATCAGGGTGATAAGCTGGTAGAAAGGTGACTGAACAGACAGCAGTGAGGCATCTCAAAGATATCAGTTATCTCAATCAATAGGCTGATCTTTCTTTTTGACTTTTTACAGAAAGTGACTAAAAGATTCCCATTATTTGACTGACAGGATAATAGATTTATAATTGGAATGGTCTTTAGACACCTCCTGGTTCATCCTACCCCACACAATCTCAATTCTTCAAATGAGAAATTGCCGCTGTCACATCAGTGGTTTGCCCACTATTTCATAGGTAGGAAATAATAGCCAAGATTCAAACTCACGGTTTCTGATTTTCATGTTCCCCACTTTAAAAAAAAACAACAACAACTATACTTTGGCACTGTTCATGATGTTTATTAAAATAATGTTGCTATCATTTAGTAAACCCCTCTCTTATTCTTCCACTCTGAAGCCTAGGCCATACTTAAAAATATCTTGCAGAAAAATCAGTAGAAACAGTCCAATCTTGGGTGTATTGGAACAAGCACTAAAAATCCCAAAATGTTGAGCCCTTCTTAAAGTGGTATGGTTTTCTAGAAAGTGCTAAAACACTTTGCTTTACTTACTGACAGTTTCAATTAACTTGTAATTATGTTCATATAGTTCTTAGGTTTGTCTTGGCAGGTAGACCCTAAGTATTTTATTTTGCCTACAGTAATTTTAAATGGAATTTCTTTTTCTATCTTTTGCTGATGGGCTTTGTCAGTAATATATAAAAATGCTGATGATTTATGGAAGTTTATTTTATACCCTGCAACTTTACTCAAGTTGTTAATTGTTTCAAGTAGATTTTTGGATGGTTTTCTAGGATTCTCTAAGTGTATCATCAATCATCTGCAATAAGTGATAGTTTTATTTCCTCATTGCCTATTCTAATTACCTTCATTTCTTTTTCTTTTCTTATTGCTAAAGTCAAAATTTCTAGTGCAGTGGTGAATAATAGTGGTGATAATGGGCATCTCATTTCACCCCTGATCTTACTGGGAATGCATCCAGCTTCTCTTCATTACAAATAATGCTTGTTGTTGGTTTTAGATAGATACTGCTTATTATTTTAAGGAAAGCTTCCTTTATTCTTCTACTCTCTAATGTTTTTAATAGGAATGAGTGCTATATTTTGTCAAAAGTTTTTTCTGCATCTATTGATATTATCAAATTATTTCTGTTGGTTTTGTTGTTGATATAGTTGATTATGGTAATAGTTTTCCTGATATTGAATCAGCCCTGTATTCCTGGTATAAATCCCACTTAGTGTATGACACTGCTGATAAGCTGCTGTAATCTCTTTACTAGTATTTTATTTAAAATTTTTGCATCAATAGTCATTAGGGAGATTGGTCTATAATTTTCTTTGTTTTGTGTCATAGAAGGAATTTGGCAGTACTTCTTTACCTATTTTTCCAAATAGTTTACATAGTACTGGAATTAATTGTTTTTTAAATGTTTGGTAGAATTCACTAGTTAAGTTGATCTACAGGAAGGTAAGTAGATATATAGGTACGTGGGTAGGTAAGTAGGCAGTAAGGTAAATAAGTATGATTGTAGATGTGGGTAACAGACAGCATAGACTAGTGGACAGATAACTTTGAAGCTACAAATACCTGGTTTCAAATCCTGCTTGGACACATATGGGTTGAGTGACGGTGGCCAAATTGCTTAACCTCTTAGTGCTAAGATTCTAAGTTGCATGGGTAGCCTACGTTTGCCCACTTGGGAGTTTCCTATAACAATGAAATCACAAGTCCAGTCAATCTCTCTCTAGCTATAAAAACATTCTTCCTCTAATGTGCTGCTTCTTATGTGTGATAATAGCTTTCTAAGTTAAAGTATATTTCAAGATTGATATTAATTCTTTTTATAGTCTTTTGGTTAAATTCAGATGATTGGAAGGAAATTTTTTGTTTTCATTTCTTCCTAGTTTAAATTCTTAAAAAAAACATACACATATATACATACATATACATACATACATACACATACATACATACATATATGTATATATGTATATATATATATATACAATCTGTGAGATAAAACATCATTCCATAACAGAGAATATGGAGGGGTTTTTTTTTGACATGGCATTTTAACATTAGCAAGGACTCCTAAGTCTTTGTGTGCTGTTTCAACGAGGTTTTAGCTGCTTATATTCTAAAGGTGGCTCCATAGAGATGGTGAATTAACTTTAACAATAGCAAGAAAATTGATAAGACTCCACACAGGGAAAGTGACTCTCAAGCTCTGGAGCTGCCGTGTTCCCCCTATCCCCTACACCTCCCCCTGGCCTCTCGCCTTACCAGACTATAGAAAATGAATTTGAGAGAGACTCAATGGTCTTCAAAAAAATCAATTCACACAAGATGAAAATGATTCATAGAAGATTCCCAATTTTTTATATTAAAAAGAATACTCATTAGATCTTGGTGACTATTGCTATTCTAAGGACATTGGTAAGCATTAAGTGACATGTCTGAATTATCCAAGCTCAGACATTTTCTCATGGACAAAGGCAGAAATGGTAAAGTTCAAGTGTACTTTTATAAAGGATCCTAAAACTCATACATCTTTTGGTCAGCATGAGAAATATATTATAAATACCTTCAAGAAAATGTGGCATACAATGTATAATTAGCCTCTGATATATAGAGCCCTCAAATAAACAGTAACTACGATAATTTTCATGCTAATTTACTTTAAGTTGTTTTTTCCACTTCTCCAAAGGCTTTGCATCTGAAGGGCACAAGTATATTCCATGCAGAATTATTGTAATTCTTCTGATATTGAATGGAGTGTAATTACTGGAAACCCTGGGAAATGCTGCCTGTATTCCCCTCTGAAGAATAATAAAACAATTAGCAGGGGTCAGAAACCTCTTCCTATACCATTTTGTAGGAAGTAATTGTTCTGCTTTTTAGTTTTGAAAGCTAAAACATTTCATTCTGACTTCAGTTTTAGACTACTCTTTAGAGCTATGCTCTGAGGCTTCGTAATTTTTACCTCATTATGTAGTTTAAAATGTGAGAACAATTGTTTAAATCAGTAATTTTCAGCTAGAGAGTTTGGTTCTACCTTTCTAAATCTTTGATTAATTTAACAATGGTTTTAATTTTGATATATTCTTTTTAATTGCACTCAAAGATAACTTTAGTTACATCTTTAAAATTCAAACCTTGCTTTTGCATGGGGTCTATTTCTTTGCTTCATTAGGTCAGCATAATACTGCCAATGGGATGTAGCCTGATTTGGAGCAAATGAATTCTGCCAATGTCTCTGCAAAAAGCATATAACTCTGATGGGGGTTTTATCATGCAGAAGGACTGGACTTAACATTTTAAGGTTAGGTAGTCCTCTAATTATTGACAGATAACTCTTTCCCTCAAAGTTCATTGGAATAAACTTGGACTAAAGAGCTGAAATATAGGGCCAGCAATCTGGAGCTGAAAGGGCCTTAGAAATCTAATGCAACCTCCTCATTTTATAGTTGATAGCATGAGGTCCAAGCAGGTTAAATAACTTGCACTGGTAGTAAGTAGGGAAGACAAGACTTGCAATCTGACTCAAAAAGCTTAGCTCTTTCCACTGTGCCAGGGAACTTCTGCAATATTTTTCAACTCTCTGATCCTCAGGTTAGGCAAACAGCAAGATGCTATTAACATTTATTTTGGAAGTAACTGAAGTTAAAAGTATGCAGATTTCATGACCTAACTAGCAAGACGGGGACAGAGCCAAGCAGCATTACCCAAGACTTCTCACCCTTGCCAAAAGGGATGGTCTCCACAAGCAAACCCAGCAAGTTCCTATGATGCTGGGCAATTGAAAAATGAAAAAAATATATAAAGGCTTTACCTTCCAGTGCCTACTGAAATGAATGCTGTCATATTCCATGAGCAAATCCAACCCTGCCCCTGGTTCAGAGTTTGACCAGAAAATTGTACAAGAGGCGGCCTTTTTGGGATTTCACATTTCAAATTGATAGCTATTTTTCTTTCTGACTGAGACCAGCATTCTATCCAGCACTTCCTGATGTGTCCCTATTGCCACGTACCTCTGCTTGGGACCAACTTTAAGACTCAGAAATGCTCACATGTCAACAAGCATTTATTAAGTATTTATATAAGCTACTTACTACTCATCCCCATCTCAAACATACCTTGATCTTGCCATCACCACAAATGTACCACCTCCATGTTCAAGAACTCTGTAATACCCCTATCTGACCACAATGGATTAGCTTTTCACTTCTCTCTTTCTCTCTCTCTCTCTGCTTTCTCTTATGTAACTCTAGTCTTCATCTACACAGTGACCTTCAATCCTCTGACCCCTCAACTTTCTCCCAAGCCATCTCTTGTAGCATCTTCTCCCCATCTTGACCCTTTGATGAACTAATTTGACTCCTGTCTTGGACACCTGTCCTTTTATCATTGATTATTCACATACAAGCCTCAGTCTTGGATCACTTCCATTATTCTCCACCTTTACTCCTATGCATGTGCTGCTGAACAAAGGTAGAATAATACTTGACCTTTATGACTCGGTGTGCTACAAATTTGTTACACAAAATTTCCACTGGGACTTCACTATAGCCAGGCTGTCCTGCTATTCCTCCCTTGCCAATTCACTATCCCATTCCAGAGAGGCTATTCCAAGGCTTTTCATCCCTTTTCGACCTCTTATTGTTTCTCCACTCCCCACTTTCTCAGCTGAGAATTCTGCCTCATTTTTTTTTTTTACCAAAAAAAGCCATTTGCTGTAAGCTCTCTCTTCCCTCCTCTTCACATCTCCCATCACTCAAGTGCATCCTGCCACTCTCTCCTTCACCTGTCTAACATTATGAAATGGCCTTCCTCCTTACCCAAGCTGACATTCTACTTGTTCAAGTGATCCCTTCCATGCCATCTCCTCCAGTTTATTGCCATCCCCACTCTAGCACTCACTTTCAACTTCTCCCTCTCTATTGGTTCATTTCTTATAGCCTACAAAAGTGCCCCCATTTTCCCTATTCTGAAAAAACCTTCACTTGATCCTTTCATCCCTTCTGTTATCTTATATCTCTTCTGCCCTTTGTAGATAAACTCCTTACCTTATACAATAGATACCTCCACTTTCTCTCCTCTCATTTTCATATTAATACCTAAACCATCTAGCTTCCATCCTTATCATTCTATCAAAACTGCTCTCCCCAAAGTACCTAATGTTCTTGTAGTTACCAAATCCAATGGCTTTTTCTCAATCTCACTCTTCCTTCCTCAATATTCTCTTCTAAGTTTTCAGGATACTTCTCTCCTATTTCTCCTCCCTTTCCTTCTGTTTCCTTTTCTAGATCATCATTTAGATCACTGGGTAGCTAGGTAGCTCAGGGGATAGATAGAGCCCCTGGTTTGAAGTCAGGGAAATCTGAGTTTAAATCTGCCCTTAGGCACTAGCTGTATAACCCTGGGCAAGCATTTAAAGATGTCTGCCTCAGTTTCCTCATCTGTAAAATGAGTTGGAGAAGGAAATGGCAAATTCCTCCAGTATCTCTGCCAAGAAAATCCCCAAAGGGGTCATGAAGAGTTGGACAGGACTGCTGTTTTGCTCATCCTTTGTTCTCAAAGAGGACCAATGACATCATGAGGGTGATGTTTTGACTTGCTAGTAGATTGGCTTTAAGTGAGGCAGTTCTGTGCAAAATCATCAGTCTCACTCTCTCCTGCAGAATAATGAAAGTACAGTGGCAAGACCAAGGGAGACTGATGATGACCCAGGATGCATTGGGTGACCTTGACCTTTCTAAATTAAAGTCTCAGTTCATATGATTATGGGCTAACTTAGAAGTGAGACAAAAGATTATCCAATTTACCATCATAAAGATATCAATTTGGGAGGGGAAAACTCTAGAGATTTTCTGATCTGAATATAAAATAATTGCTGTTTACACTCATTCTAAACAATAAGCCTAGAGGCTTGGAGGTATTATTGGTTACTCACTGAAAGCCAGAGTGGTTTGGGTTAAAGACCTGTTCAAGTTAGCTCCATTTACCACACAATGGACTTTTTTTAAAAGCTTGTTTTTTCAGAGCTGTATTTCAAGAAATCAAAAATGAAAAATAACTCTGCAGAACAAAAAGCAAGTTATCCCAGATTTTGGGGGGAAAATATGGAAAACTGAAATGATAGAAAAACAACATTTAGAGCATTCCTTCTGTGACCCCCAGGGTTTTGATTTGGACCCTCTTATCTCTCTGTATTACTTCATTTGGTGAGCTCTTCAGCCCCAGTGCATTTAATTATCATCTCTATGCTGGTAATTCTCAAATCTACCTTTTCTGCCCCAGCCTCCCACCTGCAGCCTAGTCATTCTCTTTGTCTTAGTTCCTTATATAAACCTTGTTCTCAGGTCTCTACTGCAAATATTTAATATATAAGATACACTGCTGGGTGTTTGTATAGGATGCTATACAAAGACAAAACCGAATACAATCCCTGCCCTCAAAGAGCTTTCTTTCTAGTAAGACCAGGAGAAGTTTGGCTGGACAACAATCATACTTTTTTTTTTTAAACATACATACATACATATATGTGTATACATACATATATATGTATCTCCTTGTCATCTAGTATTTGTTACACCTAGAAGACACTTAAATGTTTTTAATAGGATTGCTGAATTCTGATGTAAATATGTCATGGTTATTCAACTTGTTTTCCTCACTTTTATTATGCTCTGTCTCAGCAACTAGATCGTGATCTTCTTGAGGCACGAAGGAACCTCAAGGCATGACTCACATGGACTTCTTTGGAGAGTGCTTTGACTAGAACAGACACTCAATAAATATGTCTTGATTTGATTTAAAGCATTTTTAAGACCTGAATTTAGACTGCTTTATGTACTACAAAGAGTAAACTTCATAAATAATTTTATAGTTTTTTTCTTATAGATTGAGCTGGTAAACTCAATTGAGCTGGGAAGGTAGGATCATTTATTTCTCTACTCTTTGGCATGGCAGAAGGGTTGTTAAATTTCAATTACAATTTGCAAAGCAAAAAATAATTGTTCAAAACACTCTTTTTCGTTCAAGGAGAGATGATGCATGTTTAGAAGTTTGCACCAGACTTCTCATGCCAAATAAAACTATTAGTTTAAAAATGATATAAATAAATAAATATGGGTATGTCTGAAATAGAACCAAGCACATAATACAGTAGCAACTGTGACTATCAGCATGCTATATATATGCAACAATACCCTTTCAGCTTTATGCAGCCTGGTATGGTGGCAGCAGGCCAACACATTATCTGCTAATCCATTCCTAGTCTAGGCTCCTAAATGTTATAAATATTCATGGATGCCATAGAAAGCTACTAAGGGCTTTATTCAAACACTTTTCGAATACCCCTTTATGTTCCAAAAAAAAAAAAAGAAAGAATGTCTGCCCCCCCTTTTTTTGCATAAGGATCAGAGTGTGAATTCTCTTTTGTTCCTATCCACAAAACCTGAAAACCAATATGCAACAAATTCCCTAATCCTCATTTCACACCTCAAGGGTGGAGGGGCTCAATAAAAAGCTGGGTGAGTGGGGGGAGCACTGGCAAAGTGATCTCCTGCTAATGTGCTCCACTCCATGGAAAGCAACCTGGGTTCTTGAATGTCTTGGTAACTTCATCTCCCTGTGTAGGTGTAACTTCTGGAGTTAGTCACCCAGACCCCAAGAACAACTGCTCATACTAGTCTCCCTAACAGATTATTGTGATGTACCTGAGGAGGAAAGGGCTTTCTTCTGCAAACAGGGTGTGTGATGCCATAGAAGGAGATGGCTAAGAGAATAACATTTGTCAGCAAGTGATCTTACATGTGGGATGGATGCTAGGGATGGAATGCCCGGTTTCTGGAGAGATGTCTGCTGTGAAATGCCTTGTGGGATTTCCATTCCTTCTTTCTGGGCCACCCAATTTATGAAAGGGCCATTCTAAAAACAGATATACTTTTCCCATGCAAGATTCATAGATGTAGATTTGGAAAGGTTATCTGTGTGTGGCAAAATGTGTTTTAGTCTGATACGAATACACCAGACACTAAGAAACTTTATTGCCTGTGGTGCACAAATATTGCAGCATGGAGATACATAGCTAGGCAGGTAGGTAGTACAATGGATAGAGCCAGGAAGACCCGAGTTCAAATCCAACCTGAGATATCTTCTGGTTGTTTGACCCTGGACAAGTCACTTAGTTGCTATTTTTTGCCTCAGTTTCCTCAACTGTAAAATGGGGATAATAATGGCACTCACCTCCCAGGTTGTCATAAGGATAAAACGAGATAATTGTAAAATACTTAGCACAGTGTCTGGCACATAGAAGGTGCGATATAAATATTATTATTGTCATCATTGTCATTATTATTGTCAGCATTGCAAATGAATTGTACTCCCCTAATCATGTTTAAACAGAAGTCACTGCATTTTACTTTGGTGGATGAGGAGAAATGTGGCTGGTGATTACCATATCATATATATTTTTAAAGAAAAGAAAAAACTTTTTTTTAATTAAAGAATTCAAACTCACAAGGCCTTGTTCATTCTATAGTATATCTCAACTCCTGGGAGGGGAAAGAAGCATTATATGAAGGATGGGATTCTTGATTTGGGGGTCAGGAAGATGTGAGTTTGAACCCTTCCTCAGTCAAGCCTTTCTTCATCTGTAAAATGAAGAGTATTAACAACCTCTAAGGCTTCTCACAGCCCTAAATCTAAAATGACACAGGCACATGCTAGCATGAGGTTCTAGTGAGAGCATGGATGTAATGTTCTTTGCAAACTTAAAAGCCCTATATAAATGTCACTCATCAGACATCCTTATTTGGTCACACAGCTCAACATTTTAGATCATTATTTGCAGCTGGAGACCTCAGGAATCCTGAAAATTCCAAGACTCTCATTTGGGCTTTTTCCAGCAGCCGGTTTTGCATTGACCTGCCTTCTCATGTGTCCATGCATTGTCCAAGTCATTCATTCCCCACACTGATAATGGACTACATGGCAGCTGGCATGATATGTTTCAATGGGTCCCAGACTTAGAGCTGGAAAGATTCTTGGAGGCCATCTAGTCCAAATCCAGAAGTTAAGGGACTTGCCAATGCATATGGATATTGTGTCAGCATAAGATTATACCTCCCTGTATTCTAACTCCAACTTATGCTTAATCGTTGTTGCATTTGTTGAATTCTCTCCCCCCGAAATATCTTGGCTTAGACAGCTTCTAATAGTCATGTCAGATTTTGACAGATGTGCTAATTTATTTTTTGTTTTGTTTTGCCTTTTCAGATGTGCTACTCTGAGTTCAAATTTTGCCTTACATACTCACTAGCTGTGTGATCCTGGTTAAGTCACTTAAGTTCTGTCTTTCCTCATCTATAAAATGTGGATAATAATAGCATCTACTTCCTAGGGTTGTTTGTGAAGATAAGATTTTTTTAAAAGTTGAAAATTACTTTGCAAATCTTAAATACTAGCTATGGTAATGATAATGATGGTGATGATGCTGATGATGAAGAATCCAAATTCAGAAAGGATACCTGATGAGAAAAATATTAAATGACTGTGTTCAGCTTTTAAATATTTTGTATAATTTGACTTTTTTGATTTCTGTTTCTGAGTAACTATTTGATTTGTCTCTTAAATTGGTACAATATTTTAAAATGTGCAAGAAATGTGCGAAGATTGCTGATTTTGACGTTCAATTGTGATTCAAACAGCAGAGAGAATAAAAGCAACAATTGCACATCACCTTTGACAAGAAGTACAGATGAACTTGACTTCAGGAGCAAATATCTTCTAAAAGTCTGAGCATATACTCTATTTTCCAAGACGCTCAAAATCCAGAAACCCTGAATTTTCCTTGCATGTTTATAATCTGTGCTTGGCTGATTCCCAAAGCTCAACAGTGCTAACTCATCTAGAATTACTTTAGGATTTCCAATGTTTTCCTGTGATGTGATAAGTGTAAGAAAACAGGTTGAATAGCTAGGAAGAGGAAAAACTACAAAAAGTAGATACAAATAATTTGAAAAATGGAGACATCTAAATATAGAGGCAAATAGTCACAGAGTCTCACAACTGGAAGGGAACTTAGAAGCTAGCAAGTTCCTCTCATCCCTGAGCAACAATTATTAATTCTACAGCATTGTTCACATGCATTCAAGCAACCTTGATCAATGAAGGAACTCCAGTGAAAAGGAAGTCATTACCTCTGGAGGCAACCATTCAACTTTTGCATAGCTTTAATTGTTAGGAAGTTTTTCCTTTCATCAAGCCAAATTCATCTTTTTGCAAAGTTGAGTAGTGCACTGTTCCATATTCTGCCACCTGGGAATGAGTAGACCAAATCTAGTTCTTCAACTATATGATGACTCTTTAAATACAGCATTCATCCTTCTTCCTAAATCTTCATTTTCCATGTCCAACCATCTAGTTATTTTAATTGCACATCAGATGGCATCAACTCAAAAGCTCTCCTCTGAATGCCCTCCAATTTATCATTATCATTGCTTAGATATGGTGTTCATATCCAAGTCCAATATTTTATATGCTGTCTGACCAGGGCAAAGGACAGTATGATCGTCACTTTCCTATTCATGACTTTATACCTCTCTTAATCCTATTTAAGACTGAATGAGCTTTCTTGGATATTTTCCATATCTGAAGCTATTACTGGTTAATTACATGGTAAAATAATTGGTGTTAATAATGATATCTTAAAGTCATCAAGAAAAGGTTATGTTCCATTCCTTATATACTTATTTATGAAGCAGAGACAAAAATATTTAATGTGTTTTAGAAAGATTTCCATCCCAAATGGTAAAAATAAACTATGATTTGGTGCTTAATGGGATAAACTCTCAGCTAAGTGGAAATTTGGCTATCTAGAACAATTTCTTTCCAGAAGGTTTTGATGGCTGAGGTTTACTTTATATAAAAAAATGAAGGGGCTAAATATCCTTCAGACCCACGATGAATCCAAATTTTATGGGTAACAGATAAAAAAGCAATTGCTTCCCTAATGGGAAATTTAACTTAACATGAATTCATTTTAAAAAACTGTGAGGGGGGCAGCTAGGTGGCGCAGTGGTTAGAGCACCAGCCCTGAAGTCAGGAGGACCTGAGTTCAAATCTGGTCTCAGACACTTAACATTCCCTAGCTGTGTGATCCTGGGCAAGTCACTTAACCCCAATTGCCTCAGCAAAAAAATAAAAAACTGTGAGGGCAGCCAGATGGCAGACAGAATAGAGCACCAGGCCTTAAAGCAGGAGGACCTGTATTCAAATTAGGCCTCAGATACTTACTAGTTGTGTGATCCTGGAAGTCACTTAATCCTGATTGCCTCCCCACCCCACTACAACCCCCCCCAAAACTGTGGAAAATTTAATCAAACTTCAAGTTTATACATAATTTTTTTCCTAAATTATGTAGTGTAATATGGCACCACATACTAAACTTTCAAGAAAATATGACAATGCTTCAATAAATATTATCATATTTATATGAGCTTGGAAAACAATAAAGTGTCATGGGATAATGGCCTTTTATTTATATTGCATAGTCCATAAAATATTTAGTAGAACATATTTGCCATTATTCATATCCAACTTATAGGGATAGAAGTCTTGTTCTTGTATGCTTTTTTTTCTTTTTGGGGAGCTGGACACACCCACATTGGTGTAGGAATTTCCTCCACTGGGGGATGCCTAATAGCAACTTTTGTATAGCTTAAAATATAGAGTTGCAAATTACAGTTTTAGTAAACTGGGGCATTGAGGGGTTAAATAACTCAGCTGAGATCACTAAGCCAGTATGCTTTAAAGACGGGGCTTCAAACTAGATCTTCCTGCTTCCAAGGTAGCTTTTTGCAATGCTCCATACTGACTACTGCTTTTAGTCTTCCTTTATACAAAGAGAAAAATTAGCTTTCAGACACTCTTTTTGCCAAATCCTAGAAAGGTACAAATCTGAAGCCTGCTATTTTAGAAACAGATAGACTTTCTACTTGAAGGATTTAAAATTTTCCTCTCCATCCCTGAGTGAAATTGATGATTGGTGTAAACTATGCCCATTTAGTATAATACTCCATTGAAAATTTATTTGCAGAATTTGTCTGTTGCCTACTTTCGTGCAACAAAGTCAGGTTAGGCAGATAAACATTTCCCTGGCATCCTGGAGCAGTCTAGCTCCACAAACCTTGTGGCAAAAACAACAACATGGAAGTCAGTCTGTCTCATTCCTACATTATAGCAACAGGCGGCCCCAGGAGAAACAAGAAGCATAAAAGGCAGCAGCCTGTGGCAGCTGCTAGCAGCCACACAAATACAATTCAGTCCCACAAAAAAAAGAACTGACAGAATAAAATGGGAGTCATTCTGCGCCAAATCTTTCAAAATCCTTTATGTATAACTTCCTAGAGTTTCTACATAACAGCATATGAGAAAATTACCTTTTATTAGAATGAATGCAAATTTGTTTCAGGGAAATTTTTTTTGGGGGGGGAGTGATGGAGAGAAATACTCTCTCCCAACATGTGAGGTGAGGTTATATAGAGTACATACCATTTTTTCAAAGTTTACTAGAGTGTCAATGAACGTCTTGTTCCCCTCATGAGTAAATGTCATATCTGTATGGAAATAAAAAGCCACAAGCTAATAACCAATTGAAATTTGTCATAGGAAGAAAGCACAATAGCACTGCACTAGATTACACCAACTGATTTGCATAATGTAATTGTACAAGACTAACAATGGTTTCTTTTATGCCAGGTGTTTAACTTTTAAAATCTCTTTATTTGAGATTAGTAAAATTTCTAAACTAGTGCTTAGTTCAGCCAGGGAGACTCAAAACCCCAAATTACTGCTTCTCCTAACCCTCTTAGCCCTTAAAAAGTAAACAAAATAATCTGAGAAGGTGTGAGGATGCTACCTTCTTCCCTCTTTTCCAAAGAGCTCTATTTTATCTTCCCTTGACTCCTTAGATACTTATTACTTTCTCATTTGGATTACCTTTAATGAGTAAGGGCATGAAGGGAATGAGAGGCGGATCTAGTTTTGCAACAGTAAGTCTGTAAGCCCTGTGGTTCCTGGATGGATCCTTAAGAGAAAATAAACAAAAACAATAGCAAATATATAGTATTGAATATTGGTAAAAGAATCAACTTCCAGAGAAATCTAATCTTTTGTGTTTTTAAATTGGTGGTGAATACAAAATCACAACAGCTTTAAATGTAATTAATGTATTAAAACAAATCATTGTCCACACAGTCTTTCCATTTCTTTGTTAATTTTCATGATGATGGACCAGGCTTATTTGCTTAACAGGGAACCATCTGCTTGAATCAAATGTTAAATTCACAATTCACTAAATCACAGAGTATATGGCCCATGGTTACTGACAGGCCCTTACCCCTATTCCAAAGCTATCCACACCTTGCTTGGTTCGCCTCTGCCTGTCTTGCACTACCAGCCCAAACATGTACCTCTCCTGGCACCACCCAAACATTTTTGCCAAATCCCATTCAATTATTTTTCATCTGCAAACATATCCAAACTCACAGGGAAAAGTGGTTTTGAGTAAGGCAAGAAAAATGCAACTTGAAGCACATAGCCATCCAATGTCTGATATGAAAAAAAAGCATATCACACTGCTTTTCTTAATTACCCAAATCGACCTTATGTGGGGCATAAGTCCTCTTTAAGTTGGTTCCTAAGAGTATAATTCATTAGTCATACATGCTTGTTTTAGCAGCATTAAAATGGGATCATAAACTTCTTAAAGTCAGACAAGGACAGATAAAATATTCTGAAATGAGGACTTCAAATTAGTTCATCAGCAAATGGATTAATACAGACAGTGAACAGAATAAAAGGGCTACTGTCACTTACCATTAAGCTTTCAAACTCAGCATAGATCTTCTTGAACTTGCTTGGAAGTTTCTGTTGACAAAAATCAAAATACCAACACACTCTTTGTCACACTCAATATATATAGATACCCTATCATTTTTGCAAGAAATGTTCCCTGCATATCCCTGGCTCTTAATCAAACAACCAGGCAAAGACTATAATAGGTTTTTCCATTTCAAAGTAATTTAGAATAACAAAAACCATCCTTCCAGAAGTCTTTTAACTTAGATGAACCAAAAGTAACTTATGAATGCTTGGGTCTCACTGTTTTTTCATACTGTTATCCATACATGATGATTCATAAAGATGATAGCTTTCCTGAGTCACAACTGGACTGGCATTTTTTTTTTTAACTCTGGATTTCCACAACTAGGAATTTAGATCCTCAAGTAAGGGTTCTTTATCTCAGATCCATGGAAGGGGTTCATAAATAGATTTTGAGGATGGAAGATTTCTTTTGTACTTCTAAGTATTAATTTTTTTGCATTTAAAAAGATTATTCTGAGATCAAAATTCCAAAGGAATCCATGACCCTCTCCAACTCCAAATATATTTCTACTAGAACATAGAATAGACTAGTCCAATTCCATCACTTTACAGAGAACTAAAACTCAAGAAGATTGTGATTTGCCCAAAGATACACAGCTGTTCAGACCCTGACCTCATGTACAACTGGTAGGGCTATTGCCACACGATCACTTTGCCTTCCCTAGATTATTTTGTGTTTCTCACAATGGGATAGATTTAAACTGCCTGATTTATCTGGTCGAATGCTGTACAGAAGTTACTTGTTTCAGTGATCTCTTAATTTTTTTTCTCATTTTAATCTGTGAATCAAAACCACAATTCTATAATAAAAAGACCAGGATTGTTATTCATTGTTCAGTCCATTGTCCACCATTCTCATAAGTGCCAGGTTTTAGGGAAAACTGAGCAAATGCTTTCCCCACTTCTGAAGATCTCCAAATTAAGAATGGTGTTAATCACAAAGCAGAGCATGATGAGCTTTATGATTTGTCTTTTCTATCATGCATCATTAATGGGACTGGAAATGTTCTGGATATCAGAGGTATCCAATTTCTTTCTTTTTCTTTCTGAGTAAATTTCACCTTTGATAAATATGTCCTGAATTTCACTAAATTTTTATATTAGACATGAATAACTTTTCTCTTTTCATCCCAAATTTGAACCAGTTGCAAAATCTCTTTTGAAAGTCTCAAGAATTGTGGTTAGAGCACCAGTCCTGAAGTCAGGAGGATCTGAGTTCAAATCTGTTCTCAGACACTCCCTACCTGTGTGACCCTGGGCAAGTCACTTAACCCCAATTGCCTCAGCAAAAAAAAAAAGTCTCAAGAATCTTTTTTTTTTTTTAAACTAAATGTGCCTTAGGTACCATAGATCCTTTCCCCTAAATCTTCATTTTGAGGACAGGTTTTAATTTTATTACTTCAAAAGAATATGGTAAAAGACTGTGGTTTGACTTCTGGTTTAGAGAATTTGGGGATAAGAGTTCTTAGTTTGAATTCCCAAGTTACAGAAAGTTTTAAAGTAATATAACAAATGTTTAATTATTCATAAATTAATTAATTGATTAATGGACTTTCCCCTCATCACCCAATTGGTTTTTACACCATAGAGCTAAGTCAGGTGGGGGCACTGAGTTGGTAAGGTTGCACGTCTAATGTGGATATGGCTGTATGTGTCTCTCAAATCCAGTGTATGTTTCATATTACATTCCATGGCCAAATATAAAAGATGATTCATTATATTATATTAAATTTACCCCTTTTCTCCATTAGCACTGAAAATCAAAACTTGATGATACTATCATTTCCATTAGTCTCAGCAATGTCATTTGGTCATTTACTACCTATATTGCCACCATTTATCTATTAAAAAATTGAATTTCCACTCTCATTCTAGCCCAGTCTTATATATCTTTTTGTGACCCACTTTGAGTTAAGTTTAAGACTCCTGTTGTGAAAGTCCCCTAATTATGTCATCTCTATCTTATCTATTTAAGCACTTTCCAACTTAGGAATGGATAGAAGACTGGCTTTGAAGTCAGGAAGACTCATCTACTTGAATTAAAATCTGACATTTACTAGCTATGTCACCCTGGGCAAGTCACTTGACCCTGTTTGTCTTGGTTTCCTCATCTGCAAAATTCTAGCAACTTCGTCGAGAAAACCTCAAATAGGGTCATAAAGAGTAAGACATGACTGAATTTTATTTTATTTGTTGAGGCAATTGGGGTTATGTGACTTTCCCAGGGTCTCATTAGCCAGGAAGTGTTAAGTGTCTAAGGCCAGATTTGAACTTGGGCCCTCCTGACTTCAGAGCTGGTGCTCTATCCACTACACCAACTAGCTGCCCCTATAACTGAAAAATAACTAATTAGAAACTTACATATAGTTAACTTTTAATGTATGGTTGTAAGTGAATTATTTGGAATTTGTGCTATATTTTTCCACAGAATCAACTAGACGTGGTACTTAGGCTTCCGGGTCAATCTACAATCTACAAAAGCTCATTTAACTCATATGGAACTTTGTGATTTAAAAATTACTTTAAATACATCATATCTAATGATGTTTACAACAGCATCATTCTGTAGGTTGACACAAATGGAACATTTCCCTAAGAATAGCATCCCCAGAAAACAATAGAAAAACATACATTATGCGCAAGTATGCTGAAGCATGTTTCCAGTGATGGTCTTCAAAAAAAAGTGGCAAAAGGGATATCATTTGGGAAGTTATGGAAAGAAAAGAAAGTAGGTCAGGAACATAATAGGGAGGAATGAAATGTTTAAAAGAAAAAATAAACTAAAAGGAGGCTACTAGTATCCTCTTTGGAGGATCTATGGTTGAACATGGATAAGAACTGCAAAGGATGAAAAAGGCACAGATAAATTAAGATATTCACTGAATACTGAAATCATTGAGTTCACAGATTCACTGAAGCACACAAGTGCTAAAATGGCATAGCATCTACTATTCTGGGTTATAATGTGGGATGCCAACTTCCTTCTCTTTTTGCTGTTCTGAGAATGAGAATCCATTCTTATCCCTTCTCCTAAGGCAGTTCCTTCTCCCTATTTTCTAAGAAGGGATATGGAGGAACAACCTCCCCAGCTTCAAGCCATCTGCGATGACTTCCGTAATTTGGGGCAGGGATACAACTAGCAAGGCAAGGATGAGGGGTGAAGTAAGGAATGGGGCAGAGATTGAAGAGGAGAGAGCACTGTATGCTGGATTTCTACTTTTATGTAGAAACCCTCCAAAGACACTCTTTTGCCCCAGGCCAGCTTCCCAGTCACCTAGTCAGTCATTAAACATTTATTAAGTGCCTGCTGGGTGCCAGGCACTGTACTAAGCACTAAAAATCCAAAGAAAGGAAAAAATAATCCCTGCCCTCAGGGAGCTTACCTTCTGCTGGGGGAGAAAACAAGCAAACAACTATATTCAAACAATTTAAATTTAGGAAAAATCAGAGACAACCACCCTTCTTTCCTTCCTTGAACTCTGAGGAGATAAGTTCTATTTCTCTTTCCCTTATGGCCACCTTTAATTTCCAACTAGGTTTTCTCTCCTCTTCTGATCTACTACAGAATATACACAATGTTACTGCTCTTTCCTTAACCTTTGCCCCTGTAGCAAACACAGTCTTTTCAATGTTTCCCAGGATTTTTCTTTTCACTGCTAAACAAATAATATAAAGTTTATCCCATAAAAGACGTTTTGCTTTTATGGAAAACATAATGGGAAGAAAAAATAACTCTTTGTGTCTTCTTTCTCAGACAAATATAAATTCTTTTAGGCTGGAGATTGTTTCATTCTTAGTTTTATATCCTCAACATCTAACACTGTGTTTTGTATAAAGCAGATGCTTATGAAATGTTTGTAGAATTTAACTAACTCCAGAGAGGAAGGTGATGATAAAAGGAAAAAAGAAGCATTGGCTTTGGAATGAGAAGGTCTAGATTCAAATTCTACCTTTCCTCTCTGACTCTATTAGGAAATGAGGTGAATGGACTAGACAGCATATAGGGTATTCTCTAGCTCTAGAATTCTGTTAGTCTATGAATCAAATTCCTATAAAGAGAGACCAAAGTAGCATAGGTACTTTTTTCAAGTTCAGCAGGTTCAACTAGTATTTCAAGAATTTTTTCAGAGGTGGGGCCCAGAAGTAAGAAGTAGGATAGAGATTTCCAAGCTATGAAACCATTCCTAGAGCTGGGAGAAAGGAAGGCAGTGAGAAGGACAAGGTAGGAATAGAGATTAAGGTTCACTTCTCATCTGTCACCTTTCCCTAACAGTCCTGTCACTGAACACCTTTTTCTAGATCTAGATTATGGAAAAACCAAGAATCAGGGACTGGGTTTGGGGAGGTGGGTTGTTGGAGGTGAGGGGGGAAGAAAAGTAATAAAAACTCTGAAAAAAAAAAAAAAAAACCTAGGGCAGCTAGGTGGCGCAATGGATAGAACACTAGCCCTAAACTCAGGAGGACTGAGCTCAAATGTGATCTCAGACACTTAATATGTCCTAGCTGTGTGATCCTCCGCAAGTGACTTAATTCCAATTGCCTCAGCCATAAAAAAAAAATCCAAAAACTAGAGCCTTCCCTTATTTCTTTCGTTATTAGTATCTTCTTCATCCTCCTCCAAATAAACATATATAATTATCTGTTTATCAATTATATTCTTCCCAGTAAAATATTAAGTTCCTTGAGGAAGGGAATTCTTGTTCAATCTTTGTATCCTCAGCTTCTAACTCAGGGTCTTGCACACAGGAGGCATGTAATGAACTCTTAGTGGATTGTATCTTAGTCACTTGGATTTTTGTATGTCAGAGTTGTACACACATGCTTGTAAGTGAGGAATAGAACTATATTTTATTTCCATGCATTGTCCAGACTACATGGCTTTGTGTTTTCATTGTATATTGTCTGGTTTTAAGAGTTTCATATGCACATATCAAAAATATCCCCTATATCATTATATATTTCATGAGACTGCTTATAATTCCTGGTGAGTGTTGGTTCACAACAGAATCATAGGTCTATATGATTAAACTCAAGAATCTATATGAATTCAAGCATTTTTAAGAGAAATGAAGCAAAGATGTTTTCTTAGCTGTGTTTCATCATGAGGGAATTTTACCAAAGTTGAGATAAGAATTTCTCTCTCTCTCTCTCTCTCTCTCTCTCTCTCTGCTTAAGGCAATTGGAGTTAAGTGACTTGCCCAGGGTCACACAACTAGGAAGTGTTAAATGTCCAAGGCCACATTTGAACTCAGGTCCTCCTGACTTCAGGGCTGGTGCTCTATCTACTACACCACCTAGCTTCCCTCAGAGACCAGAATCTCTTTTGGCTTAAATAGTATAGACTTTTCTTGCTCCCCACTGGAATAAAAAGACTCATTTGACTTTTATTGCTCTTGGTTCTGCCCTGTCAGGCATTAAGCTGCCTGATGTTTTGAATTCCTTCCAGGCAAATAGAAGAAACTGGGGACACTGGCTCCTCTATCCTCTTCACTACAGTGCTGACATTTGCAGAAAGTCCCCTATCTATATAGCATGGTCCTTGATAAAACATTAGGCCAATTTTTAACCTGAGGTCTATGAATTTGTTTTTTGTTCTTAAACTTTGATAACCATATTTCAATGTAATCAGTCTCCTTTATAATTGTAAAATATTTTATTTAATACATTTAAAAACATCATTACACAAAATCTGAGGTACCTGCTTTTGGTTATTTAGTTCAGTTCTGGTTTTCCTGCAGAGTCCCTTAGCTTCCTTGGACCTACTCTGGACCAGTGATACTTAAACTTTTGTTCTCATTATCTTTATACTATTAAAATTATTGAATATCTGTTTAAAGAGTTTTTATGTGGATTATATTTACAGATATTTATCATAATAGAAAAAAAAACTAATTTTGAATTTGTAGATCTTCTGAAAGGGTTTCAGAGACCCCCAGGATTCTCTGGACCACACTTTGAGAACCATTGTTTTAGAGTGATCTGAAATCCAGAAGGGAAAATGGTGTCAGGTGACTGAAGGGGCAAATGAATTATTAAAATACACAGGATTACAGCTGCCTACCCAAAAAGGTCTCCTGGGCTTGCTTCAATTCAAACTTGTCTCTAGTGGTGTCTTTAACGGCCCCCATAAGCTTTCTGAAGAAAGGCAGGGGAAACTGCAAGATGACTTTATGGTTTTATTTACTTGTCACTTAACTTAGTTCCTTTGCCAGATGGAAGCTGATACAGCTTCATGACATGCAGGCCTCACTAATTCTCTCACTCCTATATTCAGGAGATGAGCTGATATACACCACACCTGCCTTGCTTATACAGAGAAACTCAAGAAAGAAGGAACTGGGACAGCATGCCCAGAAAGCAACTAAAGCATTTAGAAGAGTGGGGATAGTAGTCTAAGGGCAATGGAAGGATTTTTCAGGACAGTCTGAATGGGTGACTTTCAGGTATATCTTCAACTGCCCCATTCGCTCCTTTTCTCCCTCTTCCATCTTCTTCTTTTGTCGTGTAGATTCTGTATTGTTTGCTTGACTTTGAATCCAGAGAACTTAATTCAATATTTGACATAAACTCTGTCTCTCTCTGTCTCTGTCTCTCTCATTTATCAATCAGTGGTCTGTCACCTATCTCTATCTCAATCCATTAATTTTTGAATATTTTCACTTTAGGTGGAAATTTTTTCTGAATTGTTCCCTGTAAGAATAGTATTCTTTAATTATATAAATGTACAACATACAATGAACACATATTGACTTAATAAATGTTTGTCAAATTGAATTGAATATTAAGTTTTGGCCAGTTGTCCTTTCTCCAAATAAAACAGATATGCAAGATAGCTAAGATACATAATTCACAGCAGTTCCCAGGCTGATTTCTTCACAGCTCATTTCCTCAATAGCTGAATGTGTGCCTTGGCCAAAAAAAAAAAAAAAAAAAACATCTCCCATCTTAGTGTTTAGTAGAAACTTCTTTCATATCATTCTTCTGAACATCTGAAAATTTCTTTCCATATCCTATTAGAAGACTATTCTTGATCAAATTCTGATAGTTGGAAAACTAGTATAAAAAGGCACAAGACCGATATCCCAGTATCTTATCTTATATGTCACTCTCACAAATCATGAAGGCTTTTTTTTTTTTTTTTTTGAGGCAATGGGGTTAAGTGACTCTCCCAGGGTCACACAGCTAGGAATTGTTAAGTGTATGAAATGAGATTTGAACTCAAGTCCTCCTGACTTCAGGGCTGGTGTTCTATCCACTGCATCACCTAGTTGTCCCAAGGGTTCTTTCTAACAAAAATTTCACTATGTGTACACCAGGATCTTAACCAGGGATTCAAAAACTCCAAAGGGATTTCCAGAAAAATTTCAGGAGATTTGTGTATTTGGATATAAATACACAAATATACAAATATATGTACACATACATATGGCAGCCAGGTAGTACAGTGAATAGAACCCCCAGCCCAGAATCAGGAAGACCTCAAACTTGACCTCAGACACTTCCCAGCTATGTGACCCTGGGCAAGTCACTTAGCCCTGTTTGCCACATTTTTCTCATCTGACAAATGAAGAAATGGCAAAACTACTTTATTATCTTTACTAGAAAAACCCAAATAGGGTCACAAAGAGTTGAACACAACTGAAATAACTCAACAACAAAAACAACAAATACATATTTTATACACACACACACACATATATGTATACACATATATGTAGTTAATTTTTTCCAGGAATCTCTAATTGAAATTTACTATTTTCTTCAATTATTTAAAAATGTTATTTTGAAATATGGTTTATCCAAAGGCTTCACCTGAATGCCAAAAAACTGAGAACTCCTGGTTATTGTATTCATGTGTATTCATGCTTCAGGCAAATATGACAATCAGATTTCAGTCAATACTTACCTCCCATGTTAATGCCAGGCGGCTCACAGCAACATTACTGAGTCCCATGACAATGGCAAAAAAGGAATTCAGATTTTTGTACTCCTTACAGCTGAAACACAAGACGCTTATGTTCAAGTAAAAGGCAACTGTGGGGACACATTAAGATCAGGATCCTGCCTATGGCAGTCATTATTATTTTCTGACTTTCCTTAAAAGAATGGGAAAAGCTGGATTTAATATGTTGGATAAGTTGCAATTGAATGGTTACATTCTTGTTACCTGGCTTCTGTCTATAGTTTCAGACAGATGAACTTTAGCATTTTTCATTTTTGCTTCCCTTCTCAATAGTACTTTTTATTCCATTTAATAATAAGTTGATTCTAAGAATGGATGAATTTGGGGAAAAGGTTAAAAAATAAGTTTCATGGTGAATTGGAATTGAAACACATTTCTTATGAAAACTCCAAGAAATCTAAAGAAGTCATAAAATGCCCCTTGGGAAGACAGACTCTCTAACCTAATGATGGACACACCTGTCTAGTACCCCATCTGGAAGGCAGAGGGGTCCTTGTTTGTTATTATTCATCCTTCATTTTTGTAATGGCTGAGAGAAGCCATTAGCCTCCCTTCTGCTCTCACTCACTATAGTGAATAAGGAGTGCACCTGTCCCCTTGAACGGTTTTGCTGGAGTTATGTACTGGGCACGTATTTTCTAGGACATTTTTAGTAGTAGATGATACATACTTTACTGAAAATAGATGTGAAATCAACTGATCCCTGCCCCCTTTCCTCACCAGACCAAGCAGCGAATGTTTGAGCCCATCACTTTGCTATTTGCTGGTCTATTTAAGTTTGATGACGAAATATCTGGAAGAGGAAACGAGTGGAAGATATTAACAAAATCCTTAGTCAGAATGTCGCTGATCAGTCTAGGTATTTGACTTGACTCAAGAATACTGCAGTTTTCAACTTCAACATCAGCTTGGGGTGGGGAGGGGAGGGAGGGTCAGTACCCTTGTGGTAGGGACAAATACCCTACCAAAATCAATGTTATCTAAGTTGACTAAATCTTAGTTAAACCCAACATGGATTAGCATTTTTATAAAAGGCTAAATTAAGTTGTTTGGTATGTTGCCAGGGATCAGACTGAACAGTCTCTAGTAAATCTTAAATTGTCTGTTCTGAAATGGGGGGGGGAAGAAAGAAAAAAAGAAAAGATTATAGTATAATGGGACTGATCCTACAAGGGAGATAGGAGTGAGGGGTTTACCTCTTATTAAGTGCTTTAAGCAAGAGGAAATAATTAACCAAATAGATATTTTTGGGGAAGGAGGTGGGGAGGGAAAAAAAAAAGAATCATCAGATCATCGAGGTGGAAGGAGCTCAGAGGTCCTGTCTGAGTTTAGACATGTCTATTGCCTGGTCTGGGTGTGCTGTCACCTCCCTTCTCCCCAAGACAGTGTGGGAAGGGGATAAGCAGGAAGACCATCACCATGGGTCCTGCTAGGAAGGGAAGAATGAAGACCAATGATAATGCCTTTCCCTAAGTCTGCCATATGTCTAATCTGTGCATTTAGGTGCAGGAAAGAGGGAGAAATAAAGAGAGAACTGAGATAAAAGGAAAAAGTCAAGATGGAAAAAATGGGAATTGAGTGAATTTTTTTTTGGCCAGGCATTGTGTCTGTTCATATGTATTTTATTTTGGGAGGCAGAAGTCTAATGGAATTTTTAGTTGGCCAGAAATCAGTAGCCTGGAAACTAACCCTCCTCAAATTCTGTCCCTAAGTATCTTCAGGTCCTGAGTCAGGTGTGTAAAATCTTTATTTAAGTTTTCTCAGTGAAGACAGCATTACTTCCTTCCTTCATAGGTGTGTATGTGTGTGTGTGTATGTGTATGTGAGAGACTTTAAGAAGCAAAATGAAAAGTGTTACTATTGTAGCAGGTATGTTTCATGTTTGGGAAACAAATTTATTGAAGTCAGAGGGGATTCCTTTTCTGTGCTGAACCCAAGATAGCACTACTTAGGTGACAGAGGTTAATAAAGAAATCCATATTCACCTTTATATATGTATGTGTGTATATATATACACACATATATATGTGTACATACATATACACATATATATACATATATATATAGAGAGAGAGAGAGATGAGGAATGAAAAAAAAAAAAAGACCTCAATGATTTCCCCTGCTGACAATCATTTCATTTCTTCAGGTTTTATGTTGATGTTGTTATTTTTTTTTTTTATAAAGGATTCTTACTTTCAAGTTCCATATTCTTTTTTACAAAAACCCACCAAAATGGGTAGGTGCCCAATTTAGCAATAAGAGGCCTTTATATATTTTTCTGACTTTGCCCATTTTCATGTAAAAATGCTTTTGTGTTTTCTCTTCCATTGGCACTCACCACTGTAGGAAGAGGAAAATGAGCTCTTTCATATTTGGAAGCTCTATCTGTTCACAGGTTTTAATAAACACCATGCTTTGGAGGCTTGAATCAAATACAAAAGAGACCCTCCCTGGCAGCCTTTTTCACCTGGAAAAAGGCTGGTCTTTGCTCCTAGGCCAAGGGGTTGTACAATTCTTCTTCACCTCTTTAGTAACATTTTTATTACATTCCCCTTGAAAGAACCCGAAGCTGGAAAATGACAAGAAAACAGGTCTGAGAGCTACACGCAGTGGGAGTTTTTGCTGACCTTCCTGTTTTGGCAGGATAATTTGAGACATTTGGCAAAGGGAAAAACATGGCTCAGAGTTTGCTTTCTTTTGTTTAGCTCTCTAGAAACCAGACTAAGCAGGCTCTCAATTTTGAGTTTCAGAAAGTAGCCCAGAGGAGGTTGTTTTTATTCCCAACCTTTGTGCTGTATAGCTCCTTGAATTTAGAAGGGAAAGGATTTTCACTGCCATGGGCCACGTTTAGCAATTTATTTTTAGCATTGTAGTGATACTGGAAACATGGAAGTAAACAGGGGGTTGTCAAGCATATCTAAATAGCAAGAGAAGATTAAATTCATGTCAGAGGGAAATCTAACTGGCCCGCCAGTAAATAAATTGTTTCCCATGAAGCGCTCCTAAATGGAATATTTATAAGATGCTTGATTTTTATCCTGAGTTTTATGGAGATATTGTCTTGTATTGGTTTGCTTGCATTAGGGCATTTCATTCTGTCAGCCTCCGCTCATCGCTTTCTCTGCATAGGCTCTAGTGCCCTCTCCTGGACACAAGGTGCCACGTTGGCTAGTTCATTTCCATCTCCCACCTACCTTCCAGCTAGCTGCCCAATGGTGTTTTCTTTAGGGCAAAAGCAAGAGCAGAAAAGGAGCCATTCTGGGCTCCAGTGCCCCTGGGGCAGTTCCGATGTGCAACTGCTGAGAGCTGATAAGCGGGAAGTTGAGGGTTAGAAAAAAGTGAGAATGGCATTTCTCTGAAGCAAAAAAATATCAGTTCTTCTCTAAGCCCCTCGACAGCTCACAGAATAAAGATAGGGTAGGTGTTTCTGAGAGTTTTTTATAAGTGCAGCCTTAGAGAAAGACTAAAGAAAGCAGCAGACAGATTCTATGCTTGGCACACAGCTCCAGCATTTCTCTTGCAAATGCCAAAGGTACTTACTGGGCTGCTATCTTAATAAATTTCTTTAGGAGCTGAACTCGCTTGCTGAGTTGGGCACAAAGGCAAATCTCGGTGACGACCCAAAACTGAATCTCATTAAACCTCCTTAGGAACAAATCCAAGTTTGCAGTGGTCTTCTTAAAGTTGTGCCTTCCAAATGTGTGGTAGATAAGCTCCAGCTGGAAAAAAAATTCAGAGTTGTCATATTTGCTTATTTTTTAATTTATATAGAGAAAAGGAATAGATAGGTTTCCTTTTTTTTCTCAAGGTAATCTTGCTGAGTAGAAAATGTGGGTTTCCCTTAGTTGATAAGAATTCCATTTTATTTTAACTTCATAGAAGATCACTGTGATATTTATGTTAATCATATAAATGTAGATACTAAAAGCTAAATATACTTAGAAAGACACATCAATGTGATTAAATACCCAGGAAAGTACTCAAGTCAGAATTTCATTTATTCCCCTTTTGCCTTGTTTTAGCAACAAAGACTTTAGAGCTGACTTAAATGTACTCGATATTCACAGAATTGTCATTTAGTTTCCTGATCGAAATAGAACTTAGAAAACAATTTTCTAGGACTAAAATTTGCATAATTGGTGTTCATCTAAAAGTAAAAGCAGTTTCCTCACAGGGAGTCAAGTTTTGGTGGAAAACACACATGGAAAAATACAAACACATACAACGTAACACAAACTAAAACACAGAGCTGAATTACCCCAGTAGCTGTAGTCCAGAGCTATGATCCAAAATTAAGATAGCAGCCCATTAAGTACCAATTTGGTATTGGGATTCCTTACCTCATGTACACAGTTGAAAAGCTCCCAATCATAAATCGTCATCTGGTATGCTAAATCTTTGGAACTCATCAGTTCAAAAGTTCCCATTGTTCCAGTAGTTGGGCCTTCTTGTTCTGGTAAGGGTGTCTATGAATAAAATACATGGATCATAGAGTTAGAGCTATTAAGAATATATGAGATCATCTAGTTCAACCCGCTTTTTGGATGTAGAAACTGAGGCATAGTGCTGAGGCCCATGACTACATGTTGCTTGAGTCAGACTTCAAATTGAAGTCCTCTGGATCTTCTGATTGCCTAATCAATGTACTTTTTATTGCTCTGTGTGGTCCTGATCTCCATTCAGAGGTGCTGAACATAACAAAATTCTAATGGTGTTTTTTAGCAAAAATTCTTCGGTGTTAATTTTAGTCATAATAGTAAGATAATCTTAAGCTCAGTGGTCACTTGGTCAGCATAATGATAAAAACCATCATCATCACGTATAACCAACAGTTCTCAAACTTTTTAGTCTTTGTTTTTAGACTTCTTTTTACACTTAAAAATTGTCAGAGACTTCTAAAGAGCATGTGTTTACATGTGTCACATCTATTTATATTTACTGTATTAGAAATTAAAATGTCATGGTGTTATTATGAAAATAATTTTGGTTTCATGGACCCTCTGAAATGGTCTTGAGGACCTTCTGTCAGGGGTTCCAGAACACATTGTGATAATGGCTGGCTCTACATAATCTAAGCTGTAAAAGTCATCATCACCCCTAAATTCATATATATCGGATTTACCCTGTGAAGAGGGACAAGTACTTTATTTTGGCCTCGAAGAGTGACAACTGGAGAACCTTATTCCAATAAATTTTTCTTCTGAAAGAATCTTGGCAACTCTTCCTGAGAGGTGAAGATAGAAGAATTTTCTCTTGCTTCAATGTTTCTTCCCTGGAGTCAATCCAAAGCAGTGGCTGACAAGAGGAATTTGTGACTTCTGATTATAACCTTCCTGTTGAAGGTTCTGGTGACTTTCATAGGAATAACTGTACTTTCATTCTTGGGACATCCCAGCCATGTCTCTTTGAGCAGCATACAACTCAGGAAGTTGGAATAGCAAGAGGGTGTATCAGGGGAAGTAATGCTCTTTCTTCTGCATTAAACCTAGTCCCTTCATTCCACAGGGAATTCTGAGCCCAGAGTCCTGCTCACTGATGTCAGTGCTAAATTAGAAATTAGAAGACCAAGGGTCTTATGGTTCTGCTATTGACTTCCTAGAACCTTGGATCATTTCCTACCATCCCCATAAGTCAACTTCTTTACCCATAAAAGGAATATTCTATATATCCCAGTGCTTTATTATGCCTGTGAAACCATCTGAAGTACTTTCAGTTTCCTGAATGAAATAAAGTACATAATTCCCCTCCATTCAACATATCTCAACCATAACGATACCTGGCATTTTAGATAGTGTTTACAAACACGCCTCATTTCATTTGATCCTCTCAACAAACCTGTGATATATATGCCATTATTATTTCCATTCAAGAAAATAAGACTCAGAGATATTAAACCATTTTCCTATGGTCACAGTTAGCAAAGATCTGACAAGGATTTTGAACCCAGCTTTTCATGATAGGAGGCAGCTACTCATCTTCCTGAGTTCAAGTCTGATTTCAGAAACTTTCTAGCTATGCAACTCTGATATTTAACTCTATTTGCCTCAGTTCCTCATCTATAAAATGAGCTGGGAAAGGAAATGGCAAGCTACTCTAGTATCTTTGCCAAGAAAATTCCAAAAGATGTAATAAGGAGTCCAACAAAACTGAAAAATGACTGAACAACAACTTCCTGACAATTCCATATGGTATCTATCATGTTCATACACACATAACTATTTTACAAAGTTGTAGAGGTCACAAAAACTTAAGATAAGTTCACTCGTAACATCATGTTGCTTTTTAGTTAGAATTTATCTTTCTTTTCTGGAAATTCTATTCAGTAGTCAGGACAAGGCATGTATATATTTTGGATAGCGTTTGAAAATTGCATACTCTTGCATTTGAAAATTATGCCTGCTGTGAGTTACTGTCTACCAGACTCTTGAACCTTACCTATAAGGAAGAACTCACACATTCAACTTGACTTCTCACATAATAAATATATTCCAGAGTAAAATGCTCTTCCATAAGAAATGAGTATATTTCTTAAAGATAATATCAAAGTGTTCCTTTTTGCCCCTTGGTCTCTTGCCCTCTACATTGCTACCATCCTTGCCTACTCTTAATCTTAACTCTTTTGCTAAGTATTCACATAAAACTTATTACATAAAACATAAATGAAAGTAGTTTACTCAGAGAATCTTGATAATGTGATTATTCTATCACCATTAACAATATGCATGGACAGTGTATATCATTTTTAATATATGGGGATTAATTATTTAAAGTTCAATCAGTTCTTACCCTCAAAAAGCTCATAATCTACAGGGGGCTGAGGGAGCCAAAGCAGATTAACCTATACAGTCCAATACATGGATAAATAGATATGTGCACAGACACATTTGTATATATAATTAGACTTTAAATTAGTGACATATAAATGAATAATCCTTAGGAGCATAAACTTTGAATGGTTTGTTGAAGGAGGAGAGAATTTTTTTTGAGAATTAGCAGGGCACACAGGGTAAATTTGTGGGATCAGTTTTTAATGGGTAGGTGGAAGTATGTGAAGATAGAAGCTAGGTTCTCAAGGATGGCAAGGACAAGATTTAGAGGAACCATAATGGAGCATTTTACAATTTAAAAAGTGTTTTTCATACATTATTCCATTAGATTCCTCAAACAACTCTGTGAGGTAAGTATTTTGGTTATTGTTATACTCTTATTATACTGAGACTGAGGGATGTTAATTGACTTGCAAATGATCCCAGAGCTAGTAGTATTGGAGACTGGATTTGAATCCAATTCTTTCATACTTTTAAGTGCAATGTCCTTTCCATTAAATTCTGTTTTTCGTGGTAAAGGGAAATCCAAAGAGGGAAAATTAATGATAGGAAGAATATGTGATATTAATAATTGATTAGTATTATTACTAATTATTTATGATAATAATATTTGAGTAAATGAAACAGAAGTTGTAAGTGAAAGACAATTTGAGAGATAAGGTGCAAACAAACAGGATTATCAATTTTGAATGAATCCTAGAGCTCAGGAACCAAAAGTTTTTTTCCATATGGAAGACAAAGAAGGGCTTTATTCATTATCATAATGAGGATTGAAGGGATGTGGTAGAAGAGCTATATGAAGAACATGTTGTCACTAATGATATTTAAGTCAATGTACAGAATACAACATACAGAGGCAGAGGCAAGCATGCTACCTACCCTAGGTCAGATAAAAGCTGTTTAGGGACCTAAAAGACAATTATTGCAAAGGGAATGAATATGTCTCAATTCAGTGTTATAGAGAGAGATGCCACATGGCACAAGTAATCACTTCTTAGTCTTCAAGTCTTTGCTATACCATCCCTTTTGCTAGGAAAAAAAAAACACATTTTAGTAGCAAGATAACGATGTCAAAATTAAAACTCTTATTTTCCCTTCTAATCATACCCTTGCTTCTGAACTTTCTTATTTTTTGTCCAAAATACCACTGTCTTTCCAGTTACCCATCTCCATCACTACATCCACTCCATCAGGTATTATCCCTGATTTCTCTCTTTCCTTCACTCATAAATACATATTCAACTTGCTACCAAATCTTGCCATTTCTACTTTGACAATATCTTTTGTCATGATCTCTTTTCTGTTTTCAGGGCCATCACCAAGCTCCCATCTACATTTAGCTGAACTATTCAAATAGGCTCCTAATTGACATCCTTGCCTCAGGTGTGTCACAGTGTCAGAGGACCCTTGGACCATGAGAAAGATTCTGAATTCTAATATTTATTCTTCTTCTAACTTGTTATATACCACTGAGTAAATTACTTTATCTTCCTTTTTTTCTTCATCTGTAAAATGAAGAGATTGAACTAAATATATCATTTGAGGTCCCTTCCAAGTTTAATGGTTCACATTTTGAAATTGGTTTCTGCATTTATCAAAACTATTTAGAATGGAAGTTTTACAGACAACAAAGATATCCCAAAATAATGTGAATAGAAACTTGCCAAGGACAGTGTTATCTCCTTCAAGACAACTAGTGCCCCCTTTTCATGTATGTTTGTAGAGTTCATGACCTTTTCTTTTAGACCAGTAGTTGATAAATTCTTTGTATCCATATACTTTTCAGTCATCTACTGAGTAAACTTGAAAAAAATTTCTTTAAATTCTAAACTTGAACTTCAACTAAAATGACATTTCAATATGTGTGGTAGAACTGACAGGCTGGCTTGTATGTGAAACAATCTCACTTTCTAAATAGCTATCAAAATGATTTTCTAAAGTTCAGTTATGATATCACTTCTATTTATTATCCTATTGGTTTTTATAGACTCTAGGATTTAAATATAAGCTCCTCTAAAGTCCATCCCATCTTGGCTCCTCTCTCCTTTTCTAGACTTATTATTTATTACTTTTCTTTACAAACTATATGGCCAAGCCAAAGTAGCTTCTTTTCTGTTTTTTCTTTTCTTTTTTTTTCTCTTTGCTGAGGCAATTGGGGTTAAGTGACTTGCCCAGGGTCACACAGCTAGGGAATGTTAAGTGTCTGAGGCTAGATTTGAACTCAGGCCCTCCTGATTTCAGGGTTGGTGCTCTATCCACTCCGCCACCTAGCTTCCTTCTTTCCTGTTTTTCTCACATTTACCACTCTGTCTCTTAACTCTGCATTTTTTTTGGTTTGTTTCTTTTTGTATTGTTTGTCTATGACTGGAATGCTTCTTCTTCTGCTATCTATAATCCCTTCCTTCAAACCACTCAAGTGACATACTTTATATTAAGCCTTTCCTGATGTCCCTAGCTGCTAGTGCTCTTCCATTCAAAAATTTTATTTTGTGTTTATTTTGTATAGGCTTAGCAATGAACAAATCGTTTCCATCCATAGAATGTTACCTTCTTGAGGGCAGGGGAATGTTTTATTATTGTTGCTACATCTTCAGTATTTAGAAAAGTTCCTGGCTCATAATAGGCATTCAACAAATAGTTATTGTTTGATATATGATTGCATGTATACCACTTTATTTCTCTTCAGATACTTTCTACTCCCATTAAATTGGATTGCTTCTCCACTTTCATAATATAGTTTTTTTTAACCTCCCATTGACAAAATTCCCCATATGTGTAGTGTCTCCTCTTACTTTTTCTTCATTCATCAATATCCATATGCCATCTTTGATTCCTAAACAGGAATGATTTCCCCCATCTGATAATATCCTGTTATCTTGTCTTCTCTTTATAATTTTTGAAGGCACCAACAATTTTATTTATCTCATATTGCCTTTAACATCTAGGTCAAGACTTTGCATAAAGTTAGGTTTTTTACTAATTTTTAAAAAATGAATGAATGAAAAGATGAAGGAAATAAAGGACAAAGAGGTATGAAAGATGATTCCCAAGATCTGAGCAGACCCTAGATGATGGGTTGGAGAGCAATGCTATTAAAATTGATGGGGAGAAGCAGGGAGTTGGACCAGCTTGTGAAGGCGGCCTGGGAGGAAAATGTAGTCCTGAAAAACGCCTGAATAAAGATGACAGACTTCTTTGGGTGTCAAAAGGCAGTGGTTAGGAGATGCCAGAATAGCCCCAAAGCTTCTTGCTGTCTCTCTCTCTTTTTCCTTTCCTCCCTGTTTCTCCCTCCTTCCTTCTTTTTGTCTCTGTCTGTCTCATTCTTTCCTTCTTTCTCGTATTCTCTCTCACTCTTTCTCTTTTGTCTTTACCTTATAAGAACAATTAAATTTTTTAAAATTAGGCTGTGTTTGGGAAGGCAATGCTGCTAGTTTCCTCAATTATCAGACCAGAAAACCAAACTAAAGAAAGGTATAAAAGTAAATAATAAAGAAAGGTAAAATAGTAAAATAATAATAGTAAAAAAAGGTATAATAATAATAATGAAGAGATAATAAAAATAATAAAACAGAACATGATTCTCTTTTGACTAAACTTCCTCTCTGGTCATCTTAATGTTTATATAGCTCTATAATCTCTTGGTTGGGCAACGAGGTGGTACATAGTACATAAAGTACTTGGCCTGAAATCAGGAAGACATATCTACTAAATTCAAATTTGGCCTCAGACACTCATTAGCTGTGTGACTTTGGGCAAATCACTTAACTATATTTGCCTCTGTTTCTCATCTGTAAAATAAGCTGGAGAAGAGAATGATAAATCACTTTGGTATCTTTGCTGAGAAAATCCAAAATGGGGTCAGAAAGAGTTGGACATAATTGAAACAACTGAACAACAATCCTTTGATTCCCCCAACATTACTAAAAAAAGACACATAGAAGTAGTCAGGGCTCCCCTATTTCTTGACAATATATCTAATATTTTTCTTCTGGACTTTTAAGGACTTTTAAGTTGTTCTGCATATTTCATACAAAACTACAAAATGTTAAGAGCAGCAAAGGCTTTCAGAAGCCATCTCATCCACACAGGATCTGAAGGGAAGTTAAACTATAAACAAATACCTATCCAGTCTGGAATTGAAGATTTACAGGAAGTTATCTCATTTCCTCCCATTTTTTTTGGAAAAGTCTAATTACCAGGAAGTTTTTCCTTACTTTGAGCCTAAATCTGACTCTGTATAACTTCCTTCCACTGCTTCTACTTCTGTCCTTGAAGGACAAATTCCCCCAAGGCTAATTATCCCTCTTCTGCATGACAGCCCTACAAATACATTTAGCCAGATGTCCAGTCACTTCTCAGTTGCTTCTTCTAATTCCTCCAAGTGTTTCTCTGTGATGGCCACCAATGTCCTTACTATCCCTTTTTCTGAATGAGTTCCAGGTTGTACCCAGTGTCAGTTGGAACCATTTACATATGCTATTCTTGTCTCTCTTCTTACATGAACTCCTTGAGAGTGGGGATTATGTGTTGCACATCTCCACAACCATATGGTACTTTACATGGTTCTGAGCACATAGCTGGCACTTAGTAAATACACTTTGAATGATTGATTTATGGGATCAACCCAAATTTCAGTCAGAAGCATTACTTTATAGATGATATCCCTTCCAAAAGGGAATTGCTTTTGGACTCAAAAGGGTGCTTCATGTGCTAAAATTTTCACAAAATGTTCAGATTACTCCTTTGTGTGATGACATAACTCACAGTAATACTAAAAAAGAGCTATTTGTAAGTAAGAGGTATTTGGCCCCAAGAAGTATATATGGGCATCCATGTACCAAAAGAGGGTACAAATTCTTTTTCTACCATTCAAGCATTCAAATGGAAGAATGATCCTAACAAGCAGTAATGGCTTGTAAGGATGCAGGATCATCTGCCAATAAACAGAGGCTTAAAAAGTTAGGGTCTTCTCTACAGGGAACTGGAGATAGCCTTACTTTATATCTTTGTGCCAAAGCCATTTGATACACTTGACAAGAATCAACTGGCAAGAGAAACCCCCATTTGCTTTCATGTTGTAAACACCTCACATAGCACCTTAAATAGTGCTCCATGGAAACATTTCTCTCCTAGTTCTGGTTTCTCCTTTTAAAAATGACTTGCTTTTGGAAATGTTTACTTAGACTTAAGAATTCTGATCAGTGCAATAACCAATCACAATTCCAGTAAACTGCTAATGATGCTACCAGATGGAGATGTGATATTCAGATTGCAGATTGAGATGTGCATTTTTAGATACAGTCAATATGAGGATTAATTTTGATTGACTATGCACATTTGTTACAAAAGTTTTGTTTTCCTTTTTTATTTTTATTTTTTTTGCAAATGAATATATATATATATATATGGGGTAGGGGGAAAGTAAGGAGAAAAGAAAACCTAGAGGTAGGGTTGGCCCCCAAAATAAAAAAGAAAATGAAAAGAAAGAGAAAGGAGGGAGACATTAAAACATGTTTTCAAAATGCATAAAAGATAAAAGAAGGAATATATATAACAATCAGGGAAGCTTTGAAAGTAATAATGAATTGATTACCTATACTAAAAAGAAAAGCAAGATTTGCAAAATGGATTCATTGTTTCATGTGCAAGCCATCCTTTTAGTTCTACTATATATATTGAAATAAGCCATTGTAGTTGAAGTTCAAGTTTAGAATTTAAAAAAAAATTAAGTTCACTCAGTGGATGACTAAAAAGTATATGGATAAAAGCATGGTCAAATTTTATAAACTGTTGATCTAAAAAAAGAGGTCATGAACTCTTAAAATATAAATGGAAAGGGAGCACTAGTTATCCTGAAAGAGATGACACTGTCCTTGACAAATTTCCACTCAAATCATTTTGATATACCTTTGCATTCTTTAAAACTTCACTTCTAACTAATTTTGACAAATTCAAAATCAATATTAAAATACAGGACATTATTCTTGGAAGGGACCTCAAATAATGAATTTAGTTCAATCTCTTCATTTTACAGGTAAGGAAAAACCCAAGGTCATATAACAAGTTAGAAGAAGAAGAAATATTAGAATTCACAACTTTTCCCCCCATTTTCAGGTCTGGCTATATCACAGAGTAGGTATCCTTTAGGGTCCCATGACCTTTAATGTCCATGGTCTCGTGGCCTCTGACACATACTCTATTAAATGAGGCTTCCCTACCGAAAATAATGTTTTAAGCATGTAGTTGTTGCTAACTTTGTGATTCAAATTGATTATCATTAATTTTCAGTGATTTCTGCATCCAAAACCTCAAATCACTTCTGGCCCAATTAAACTCAAAGTATAGGAATACAAACAGAAACAGAGGTAAATAGGACCATCAGAAACCTAGAAACTCCTTGCTCTGTCTTAAAGAAATCTCATTTCTATATAAAAGCTATCATTTCCACTACAGCGGGAGGAATGGTTAGGCTTTTTTTTTTTTTTTTATCAGGTCCTGTTTCTCTGGGCTCTTGAGTGCTGGCTATGAGCAGCTTCAGAGTGGAAGAGAAGCTGAAGGGGATTGCCTATAGCTGCTGCCTTTTGGTCCCAGAATCAAACCTATTATTTTTATACATATCCTTTCCTTTTCCAAGGAATAATAAAAAGCTGGATCTAGGGATAAATGTGTAGAAAAGAAAATTCTTTTTATGGATATAAAATATTTCAAAAGAAAACAAAACCTAGATCATGTGATGGTAAATCATAGGTTTGAAAGCTGGTAAAAGGTCATTTAATCCACCCTTTTATTTTATAGATGAAGAAAGTGAAGCTCAGAAAAATGAAGTGAGTTGCCTAAGATAACTCAACTATTACTAGAGTGATGTGAGATTGAGTCCATTCAAGTCTTCTGACCCCCATCTAGTGCATTCCCCACTACTACTTATACTTAAAGGCTCCCCTAGAGATATAGAGGCTGCAGTCACTTTGTGTGGTGCCCAGATGTCAATGGCATTATTATCTATTAAGGAATCTAATTTATATCTTTGCCATTTGAAATGGCCCCATGGCTTCCTTTCAAACAGCACTGGAAAAGACTTGACTTTTCAACTCCTTTTTATGGGGTAAGCAGAAAATAAGTCTACTGCCAATGTATTTGTAGCAAACATATGTAGAGTACCTTCGATGTATAAGATTAATCCACCAAAAAGCACTTGATAAGCACTTGCTACTTGTTAGCTCTTTGCTAAGTTCTGAGGATGCAAAGAAAGGTTACAAATAGTGCCTTCCCTCAAGGAGCTCACAGTCTAATAGAAGAGAAAAAAAAGACAAAGTACAATATACCAAAAAAGTATACATCCAGCATAGATACCAGGTGATTTCAGAGAGGATGGGACTAGCTATTGTGGAGACCAGAAAAGACTCATGCAGAGAAATTAAGAGATGAGGATGGAGAGAATTACAGAGATGGAAAACAGATGGAGGTCAGTGTGGCTGGACAGTAGAGAATAACAAATAAGTTACAAAGAGCTTAATAATAATAGCTGGCATTTATATAGTGCTTTAAAGTTTACAAAATACTTTAGTCTTCACAACAACCCCTGAAGTAGATATTATCATTTTACAGATGAAGAAACTGAATAAGACAGATTTGTCCATGATCACATAGCTAGGACTTATCTGAGTCCTTATTTGAATACATCTTTCTGACTTTTGGTCCAGTGCTCTATCCATTGTCCCTGATGTGAAACAGAAGACTTTATATTCTATTCTAGAGGCCATATAGAACCACTGAGGCATTGGAGATCCACATAATCAGCTCTTCCTTTCAGAAAAATCACTGGCCACTGAGCGGAGGATGTACAGGAAATCAGTGAGAGAAATCAATTAGAAACTTATTGAAATAGTCCAGACAAGAGGGGATAAGGGCCTGAATTAGGGAAGGATCATGTTAAGAAAAATATCTATCAATTTTTATCTACCTAACTGTCCATCTACTGTCTCTGACAGTGGGATGTTAAGCCTAGATAATTAGGAACAAAGTAATAGTGACTGGGATGGTAACAGTTATATGGGTTGTTTCAGGATCATTTTGATAATCATGTTAAAATTCTATAAAATTTACTTGGATATTTTGATATATTGGAAAAGGTTGATGTAATAATATCTAAAATCTTAGAATAACAAATTAGAACATTTACAGGGACAAACTGTTTTTCCTATTGCTAAAGAGTCATTTCACTTTAATGAGTTCACAGATGTCATTATTATGTCTGACAAATAACACATTTATACTGAATAATGTTCATTTTAACTTTCAAGTTTCAAAGTATCTGGAAAGTAAGTAGACTATGTTTTTGATTACAGAAATGGTAGTAGGAATTGTACCTTTGTATTAGTGCTTTTCAATAAATACCAGAGCCTCAAATTTGTAATTTGGAATATCTTTTTAAAAAATGATCTTTACCCAAAATGTATTTTTTTTAATGTTTTTTGGTAGGAAAGACCAATCAGAGTTCAAGGTATTTCTTTCCCCCCCCTTTTTAAAAAAAAACACTAAGATTATGCAAGCTTTTGATTGAAGTTGCTTTTATGAAAACAGCATCCATACATACCAGTGAATCGAATTGCTCTCGTGGGCAAGCGAACAGACGTCCATTAACAGTGAGTGTTGTAAATACCGAAACATCATTAGGTTTGAGCACCACCTTTTCTGTGGACATAAAAGCATAAGTCTGCCCATTAAATACATCTGAAATTCACTGCACTACCCTAATCACACCAACAAATTGTCAGCCATGTGAATTACCTGAATGTGGGTAGTGACTGTATGAAACACATTACTAAAGGGACCTACTGAATAAAAAAAAAAAAAAAAAAAAAAAAAAAGACATAGCATACTCAGGCCCTCAGTGTTAGAAGAAAAAACAACACCATTAGAAATAACCACAAAACAAGGATAAGCCTACCAAAGATTCAATTTATTCAATTCTAAGCTGCTATCATAATTATAAACATAAACTATATTTGCTTCTAGTTGGAAATAATGCAGAGTATTTTGAGCGGAGATGAAAACTTTATAAAACTCAGATGGCTTCTGTTTTAACATTGGACTTTGAATATATAGTATTTACATTTTTCAAAAAGACTATCAGTACAATTGAACAACAGTTCAAATTGCTTCCTTTATTTACATATTTAAAAATACTTTGTTTACATGATGTTTAGATGTTTAGTCTTGTTTAGTTTTGTTTATTTCTTTTGATCTTTTATTTTAGTTAATTTATGGATTATTTAATCAATTTTTCTGAGATCAAGCAATTTAAACTCCATTTCTTAGTTTGCTAATCTGGGCTATTTATATTTTTATGAATATGTATATATTTCATTTATGTTGTCTGTTTTATTGATATATCGTTGTTCAAAACAGTTTCTTATAATTTTCCTTATTTCTTCACAACAGCATTCTTTTCAAAGCAATTTGGAGAGTGAATTTTTAAAAAATTGAAAATTGTATTTCAATATAATTGGTTTCCTTTGTTTTATGTATTTAAAAACATTATTCTGAGAATGGGTCTGTTTTGCAGAGTGCTTCAATAAGGTTCCATAACACAAAAAACTCCTTCTTTAATGGTATCCACTATAATCCATTTCTAGTCCATGACCACAGAGAGTGCACCCAATGTACTAGTGGCAAGGAAGGTTTCTAGATCTCTTGATATTACATGGGTACCAATAGAGTGATTTTTTAACTTCTGTGGACTCCCAAGTTATGGAAGAGTGTCCATGAATAGATTTCAGAGATTTATGAATTTGTGTGGGGGAAAAAAAAACAAAACAACTGAAGCAACCTTCAACCTATTTGTAGCAGCAAAACAGGCCCTGAGTTGGATACCCTAAACTATGGATCATCATTTACAACTCGTGAAAACTTAGCAAAACTGACTTCTGTTAAAAGTCCTAATGCCGCAAGAATCGTTAATGTCTAATAAAACTTGCCTAATTTTTTTTAATGGATACTATTCTGATGTAGAATTTGGTAAATGTGTAATCATTCTGATTTCATATTAATAATCTAGTTCTTATATTGACCACTCACAGTACACATACACACATATGTATATGTACACATGCACCACATAGTACTATAAGATGTGTGTTTTTCCAAATAACAAGAACCATGTGAGGTTGATAGTGATCTCATTTCACAGATGAGAAAAATAAAGCTCAAGATGGTAGCAACTTTGTGTATTTACTTTTGTTTATGGATGTGTTATTTTTTCTCAAATAAACTCCTTAAAGGAAGATGTCTTTGATTCCTTAGCACTTTGCAGATTCTTCAGCACAGAAGGACCTTAATAAATTCTTCTTGAATTAAAATCATTTGCAAAATTCTTATTCATTTTTGTAAGATTTTGTGTTCCATTTTTTCTCCCTCTCTCTGTTACTTCCCCCTCCCCAAGATAGCAAACAATCTGACATAGATTAAATATGTACAATTCTTTTAAACATAATTGCAGAATTCTCTGAAGACCCACAAATAATAAAGACAAGATTTGAATCCAGGACTGACCCATGTCTAAGGGTAGTACCTTCTGAAATTATTGTATCTTCCTCTTAGTTTCATTATTTATGAAATGGAAATAATCACTCTCTATTTGAGAGCTTTTATGAGAACCAAATGTGATGGGAAGACACTAGTCTATAAATACAATATTATTATTGAGGATGATGACAAAAAATGAATTGCTAGTATGAGCACTCACCCAATCCACTTAAATTAGCATGGATGGGTTCTACCAAATCCTGACCTCAGTGTTTTTATTTAGCTAGAATTTTCCATTTTGCAGAGAAGTATAACATCTGGATTAAGTCTTTACCTCCTCCGGAGCTCATCTTGACAATTATCAGTCCTTCTCCAGAACCCAATTTGTCTGCTACGGCACTAATAACTTCTTTCACAGAAGCTGACACAGGCACACGGATAGTGGTATAAGTGTGGTCTAGGCAGTAGACTTTAAACAGAACTATGAGAAAGAGAGAAATTTTACTACAGTATGTCAGTCTACCACATACTTTTAAAAAATCACAAGTTTTAGAACTATTTTCTTCATCCTGCATTTTTTTTTACTATTTTAGCTTACTATTTTCCATGTTAATGTTCCCATGGATTCACATTTTTACTTATCCAGAAAGGACTGAGCTAAATATATGAAATGGCATAAGCTGCTATTTATAACAAATATATTCATGACTTCCTCCCTCTGCCCCTCAATCAGATGCCTGTGAAAACCAAAAGAACAAGAATGCTAATGATTTTCTAGGTCCATAATCTGGGCCTGCTTGAAGACTCTGAACCTTTCATGGTTATTGTAAAAAATGCACCAAACAGACCAAGGTACCACACTGTAGACATTTAATGATAATGATTATCAGATAACCTTGTGATGGATATTCCAAAGTGGTACAGAGTTTCAGACCCAGGAGTAGCACCTTTAAGCTCATGTCCCTCAATGTGTTCCCCTGCCTGGTGCTAGAGTTCTGTGATCCATTTCTAATTATGTAATGAAGTTACAGGTGTTTGAAATTTCTCATTCACCTGGTTCATTTACCTGTGTACTTTGATTTAATGCCATTTGTTGAAAGAAAGACACCTCTCTTTGCATTTGAAGCAACAGAGAGTTGTTTCAGGTGCCATATTTGCAGGTCCCCCTTCTAGAGTCCCATGATGTATTAATGATTTGAATTGGAAAACATAAGACTTTTTCTTTCCTACTCCACAATGCTTTTGGTGAATCTTTGAGGATGAATGGATTAGTGGGAAGCATTTCGATCTCTCTGAGATCACCAAATGGGTTCTACTCAAAGAATTCGAGGCAGCTCTGTTCTCCTGGGCATCTATAAAGCATCTATGAAATGAATGCTACCCTCATAGAGGGGGTACCTGATGACAGATACCCTGGCATCTCGCCCACGTTCATACAGTTATGGAATAGAACCAAGCTATGATGCTTGTCTCTAGAACAGTATTACAGTAACTTCACTTCAAACAAAAGATAAGAAGCACAATTAACTGCATGGACTGAGGAAGACAGAGAATTTTATAGGTGTTATCTTTTTTGATTCTCATAACAACCCTAGAAGGGAGATGCTATTATTACCCCGATTTTAAAGATAAGGCTGGGGCGGAGCCAAGATGGCGAACTGCGGACAGCTTTCTCTGTGAACTCCCTCCGACATTCCCCCAACCCAGGCAAAGTAAGCTTTAAAACTGGTTTCCGAGTGAGGTCCTCGCCAAGCATTTGGACTACAACGCACTTCTATAAAAGATCTACCTTGAAAGAACTCTGGAGAAGGTTAGCCTCAGGGGAAATCGGCCGCTGGTCGCGATCGGACTCCAGCCGGGGCGGAAGTCAGGGCTGTGATAGAGGGGCGGATTTTGGGCACCCAGGAAGCCCCTGGGAGACGCCTGGGCCACTTTGCTCTGCTTGCGGGCAGGTGCTTTGGCAGATCTGCCTTTGGAAGGGGGTGGATGAGAACAGCTGAAAACGTGGTCCTGGTGCGAATCTAGCCCGACCAGCCTCAGACCGGAAGTCAACTCGGCAAACTGCCCCAGGGCAAATATAAATTGTTGCAGTTTTCTCGGCTTTTGACCAATATCCCAACTTTAAATCATGAGCAAGAAGCAGAAGAGAGCTCTCACCATAGAAAGCTTTTACGGAGAAAAAATAGAACAGTCCCCAGATCCTGACATTATGAAAACAATCCCAGATGAAGCCACAAAGGCAGACTTAAGTTGGTCTCCCTTTCAGAAGGCTTACCTGGATGATTGCATTAAGAATCTCAAAAGAGAGCTAGAAGAAGAATGGGGAAATAAATTGAGATCAGGGCAACAGAAATATCAAAAACTGGAAAATAGGACTGGTGAATTGGAAAAAGAAAACAGTTCACTGAAAAACAAAATTGGTGAATTGGAAAAAATCACCAATTCACTGGAAAATAAAAATGGTGAACTGAAAAACAAAATTGGTGAATTGGAAAAAGACAACAATTCACTGA
>JAJPUD010005289.1:58701-69994 GCA_023553655.1 Myrmecobius fasciatus
CCAAGATAAGATTTAAATGGGTTCATGATCTGGATATAAAGAGTGATTTTGTAAACAAGTTAGAGGAACATAATATAGTTTACCTCTCAGACCTGTGGAGATGGAATAAATTTATGTCCAAAGAAGAACTGGAACTTTTAATTGAAAACCAGATAGATAACTTTGACTATATTAAGTTAAAAAGTTTTTGTACAAACAAAATCAATGCAGACAAGATTAGGAGGGAAGCAATAAATTGGGAAATCATCTTTACATTTAAGGGTTCTGATAAAGGTCTCATCTCTAAAATATATAGAGAATTGTCTCATATTTATAAAAATTCAAGCCATTCTCCAATCAATAAATGGTCAAAGGATATGAACAGACAATTTTCAGAGGATGAAATTAAAACTATTTATAGTCATATGAAAAGGTGCTCCAAATCACTATTGATCAGAGAAATGCAAATCAAGACAACCCTGAGATACCACTTCACACCTGTCAGATTGGCTAAAATGACAGGAAAAGTTAATGATGAATGTTGGAGGGGTTGTGGGAGGGCTGGGACACTGATGCATTGTTGGTGGAGCTGTGAACGGATACAGCCATTCTGGAGAACAATTTGGAGCTATGCTCAAAAAGTTATCAAACTGTGCATACCCTTTGACCCAGCAGCATTTCTATTGGGCTTATATCCCAAAGAAATCATAAAGGAAGGAAAAGGCCCCACATGTGCAAGAATGTTTGTGGCAGCCCTTTTTGTAGTGGCTAGAAACTGGAAATTGAATAGATGCCCTTCAATTGGAGAATGGCTGAATAAATTATGGTATATGAATGTTATGGAATATTATTGTTCTGTAAGAAATGACCAGCAAGATGATTTCAGAGAGGCCTGGAGAGACTTACATGAACTGATGCTGAGTGAAACGAGCAGAACCAGGAGATCATTATACACGGCAACAACAGTACTATATGACGATCAATTCTGATGGACATGGCTCTCTTCAACAATGAAATATTTCAAACCACCTCCAATTGTTCACTGAAGAAAGCCATATACACCCAGAGAGAGGGATGCGAAATGTGGACCACAACATAACATTCTCATACTCCTTGATTGATGTTTGCTTACATTGTGTTTCCTTTATCTGATATATCGTTTGTGTAGATAAGATTTTTCTTGCACACCAATGATAAGTTTGGAAATATGTATACATATATTCGATTTGCCAATATTTTAACATAATTAACATGTAGTGGATATCCTGCCATCTAGGGGAGGGGTGGGGAGTTGGGGGGAAAATTTGTAACGGAAAGCTATGTAAGGGTTATTGTTGAAGAATTACCCACACATATGTTATGCAAATAAAATAAAAATTTAAAAAAAATAAAGATAAGGCTGAGGAACAAGGAGGTTAAGAGCTTTGCCCAGGATTACACAGCTAATAAGGTCAAAGACAGGGTTTGAACTCAAGCATCCTTGATTCAAGTCCAGCTCTCTCTGCATTGTTCTGCCTAAGAGAGTTGCAGCTCTGATCAGAGAAGAACCAAGCTGATTATTGTAGGAGGGAAGATTCTATTCTGGCCACGATGCTATTGTTCAATTGATTTTCAATTTCTGACTCTGCAGCTGGTTTGCTATTTCCTTTTCCAGCTCATTTTACTAATGAGGAAACTGAAGCAAAAAGGGTTAAGTGACTCATCTAGGGTCACACAGAAAGTAAGTGTCTGAGGTCAGCCTTGAACAACTCAGAAAGATGAGTCTTTCTGACTCTAGCAATCTATCCACTGTGCTACCTAGCTCAAGTGCAACAAGCCAGCCAAAATGAATGGTGCTTACTTTCATCAGATCCCCGAACAGGTTGGCGTTTCTGTGCTCTGTCTTCAACAGGGTTGAATTGTTGCAGAAGAACTTTGTGCTGGCGGAGAGGAAAACAATGGCATTAAATGATATAGGGGAGAATAATTAGCGTGCCTTAAAACCTTGCCCAGAAAAATAAGCAAGTAAAAATATTTTGTTATCTTAAAAATATTCAGTATATTTTTAAATAGTGTATTTAAATGTTCTGGAGTATAGTAGTCTTACTAAGCACAAGACAGTATATTACAATTAAAAGCCTCTTACTCACCTTCTTTTGTGGAGCTTTGGCATCTTCTGAACTAAAATGTAGAAGTAGAGAGAACCCATTATTCAGTATCTTTAATAAAAATTATTTTAAAATTTTTTTGTTAGTATAAGTCTTCCCTTACACAAGCAATGGGATAACACTCTCAGAAGAAGAGATCATCCTCATTTCAGGCTAGGGAGACAAGGGCATGAGAGGCAATGAAGGGATCAGCTAAGATAGAGGCAGAAATGACATTAACAACCAGGATCCTTAACTTCATTAGCTTATATTCTTCCCAGGACTTAAAATGTCACTCAAGCTTCATCTTCCAATCTTTTTTGTTTATATGATGACACTATTAGTACTAACAGGATTGGGCTGGAGGGAAGCTTCATGTAAGTGCTTCTTTCTTATAAGTACTCTTCTATAGTAATTAAGGTCACCTCCAGGTGATCCGTATCTGGCCACTGGACCCAGAGGGCTGTGGAGGGGAAGGTAGGCAGGTGACCTTACCCAGCCCTCCCTCACTTAAATCCGAGTCACTTGAATATCACAGCATCACCTCCCAATGTCATGGTTCTCTTTGAGAGCGAAGAACAAACAACACATCTATACCACTTGGGGCAGTTCAGTAGCTCAGTAAGTGGAATGCCAGGCTTTAAGTCAAGATAGACCTGAGTTCAAATCCAGCCTTAGACTTTAATAGACTTACTACTATCTGATCCTGGGCAAGTCATTTAATTTCAGTTTCCTTAACTCCAAAATGGAGATAATATTAGTACCTACTTTTCAGGGTTGTTATTTGGATCAAATGAAATAATAATTGTGAAGTCTTTATCGTGCCTGGCACATAGTACGCTGTATCAATTATTTAGCTATCATCATCATTATTCTTGTTATTATTATTATTATTATTTAAATAAATGTCTGGTCATTCTGATACTGGAATTTAAGGCCTAAAACCAGAAGGGGTCCCATTTTGTTAATATAAATCTAGGAGGAAAACAAGTCAATTTATACTTCTACCCTGATATTTAGACTTGGTTAATAAGTAGCATTTATAAAGGCCTTTAAGGTTTGCAAAACACTTTACAAATATTATCTCTAATTTCCCAAGAAGTTGGTGCAATTATTATCCCCGTTTTACAGAAAGGCAAATATAGGTAGATAGAAAGTAAATGACTTGTCCAAGATCTCACAGATCACAGTGAGTTGAGGATGGATTTGAACTCATGTCCTCCTGATTCACAGGCCCAACTCTATTCACTGTAACTCCTAGCTGTATTTCAACATGGAAGCTCACTTCCATGGAAGCAACCCCCTCACTTCCTTTTATTTGTCTTCTATGTGATGACAGCCTATCCCACTGAACTTTGATTCTAAAATGCTGTGTGATTGCTTCTTTTTAAATTGTTTTAAAACTTTAATATATAAAGGTGTGTCAGAAGGGCATAGGAGATTGTTATTAGAATTAGTGTGCTTAAGACAAAGAAATTCAATATTCTCCTTACATTTGCTTGACTGTCTTTTCTAACTCTGGAAGCTGTTCCTTGAGGGCTGCAATCAACCGGCTATCATCTGATACAGATACATAAAACTCCTGAAATGAATAAAGAACACATTGTTTAGCCATAATAGTCACAGAAACATTATTCTGCAAAGATTAAGAAGTAGGGTCCATAATTTAGTTTCATTTGGTAGTCACTAATGAGTTCAACAAAAGAAAAAGTATTCTATTTTATATGTCATTTTCCTCCTTAGTTTTTATGATAGTTTCTATTTTAAGATCACTTTGCAGCTTAATGCTATAAAAATATTTTTTCTTGAAAAAAATTGAAGATTTTTCATACATTACATTGACTATTATTAAAAATGACTAATGTTATTAAAACACTTTAACACAGCTACAAGGCTTAAGCAAGTTTTTCTTTTTTGCTTCGGCAATTGGGGTTAAGTGACTTACCCAGGGTCACACCGCTAGGCGGTGTTAAGTGTCTGAGGCTAGATTTGAACTCAGGTTTTCCTGACTTCAGGGCTGGTGCTCTATCCACTGCGCCACCTAGCTGTCCCACTTAGCAAGTTTTTCAACTCAGCTTTACAGGTTGTTTTTATTTTTGATATTAAGGCCGTTAAAATCAACTTCAAAAAAAATTCTGAAGTTCATCTTAAAGTTAAGTCCTTAAAGCAATTAAATAGCAAACATACAGAAACCTCCAGCAGTTTTAAACTTTAAAACTGAACAAAGACTTTAGGTACACCTTATATGTTAAAGGCCTTTCTCCTCAAATTTCAGGGACCTGCTTTCAAAAAAGAGACATTTAGCTGCTAAGATGCTGGTCAACTTTTAAAAATAAAAATCAATTCTTCATCAATACACAAAGGATCTATTTTCCCCTCTCTCTTTGTCTCTCAAAAGAAGAGTATGAAAGAGTACATAGAGGCCTGGTCTTTAATGTCAGGAAGATCTAAATTCAAATGTTACCTTTAACACATGCTGACTACATAGCCCTAAGTATGCCACTTAATTCCTCAAGGTTACAAGCAATTTTTAATAGTATAAATTACAGATAAATTATTAATCTGCAGTGATGGAAGGGAATTCCCACTAATAAAATTAATGGTCTTTTTATTAGAGGAATTTCCTCTCACCCAGCTTTGTTAAGCTTCTTGCTTCAAGATTTCCTACTGCTCAGTTAGGGTCTCCTCATATATTATGTTCCATCAGCTTGAGATGCTTGCCCTTGTTCATCAATTTCTTAGAAAACTTTATTCAGTATTGTCATTCCTCAGGAGTATTGTAACAAAGGTGAGGAGGCAGAAAGGGTGGCAACAGAAGCAATTTTGAATGAATATTCTTGTTAGCCAAAGTAGGCGGGTGGGAAGAAGTAAAAGGAGTGGGAAGTATTTCTGCATCAGCTCAATCCTTGCCTTGAATTATCTGTAATGTAGACCTATGGTATATATCGCTCACATTTAGTGGATGGAGGCCACAGATGCTCCTGTAAAACTCAAACTCCTATGATCATGTAGCATTAAATTTTAGAAAAAAAAATTCCATTCCATTACCATAAGATATCCTTATGCCTCACTATGCCTATTTTGTTCCCTCTGACGTAAAAATTACTGCTGAGAAGGAAAAAAAACAGACAGCTGAAAATTATCTTGTTTTGGTTCATCTGTTTCAGAAACCATCAAATCATAAGCATTTGGGCTAGAAGGATTTTTAAAAACAATTATCTTTTTCTTCTGATCCCTGCCTTCAGGAGAGTAAGGTATTACTCTGATAAGATGCTCAAATGAATAATGGAGGAGAGTTTTTATTAACAGAGATAAATGGGGATAGGAGACATAATGGAAAGTTAGGGTCATGGACTGGAAGAGAGGAGTTCTCTTCAAACTGGATGGTCTTGAGGTCAAAAGTTATATCCAGCTACAGCTCTGCTTCTGTGACTTCAGAATCACTTTATGTCTCCTCTCTCTCCATCACCTCCATCACCAAGAAAAGTGATAGGTTTCCTAATTTTAGTAATTCCTTACTTTATCCTCTTTGAAATGGGAGCATCACTCTAAAACTACATTGCATCTTGCCTGTAGAATAAGTCCTTTTATAACCATACTGCAGAGAAAGGGGACAGTAAAAAAAAGAATCATTCTAGCATACCTCTAGGAAGGCCATTGCTACGTCATCCTCTTGTAGTAAGTCTCCGTATAAAGCAGCCCACTGGAGGACCAGGCGGATGACTCGCCTCTTGTTGTTGAGGGCATAATCCATTTTGTCCTGTTCTGTACCTTGGGAAGGCTGTGCATGGTAAGTGCCAAGGGGTCAAGGAATATATTCAAAATTTTTAAATTTGCTCTTCAAGGAAATATTTGTAAAGGGACAGAATTAAATCATACTGTATTAGGCTGTATGCATGGTGTATCGCTGCCTGAGGTTTCTTTTCCTCTCCAATCTATCTTGCACATCCTCACCAGACCAATCTTCGAAAAGCATTATTTCAAACATGTCAATCATTGGTGCTAAAAATGACAAAAAATCCCTCTATTTTCCATAGGCCAAACATAAAATTCTTTATTCTAATATTCAAATACCTCCATAATCTTGCCCAAATGATTTTTTCCAGATTTACCTTCTATTAACTCTACTAATTAAATCATCTGCTTCAATCAAAGTTCTCTAGGTCTCCAAACATCATCCCTTTGCACTTTCTTACCTCCATAATTTTTTTCCCACTGGAAGACCCTTTTCCTCCTCTCTTCCTATTGCAATTCCACTCATACAATTCAAATCTCATCTCTGGATACAAAGTCTTTCCTGCCCATTCTAATCTAAAGTTCTCCATTCCTTCACTGAAATATCTTTTGCAGGTACCATATTATGTATTATAGGGATTCATTGAAATAGGAAGAGATACTTTTAGAAATTTTGTGTCTGTGAGTATGCACTTGCTAGGAAATGCTAAGAATAGAATGTGTGAGGATGGAGAAGGAAGTAGATGTCATAGCTAAGCCCAGCTAGAGGATGGGAAAAGTAGGGGAAAATTACAGAAATTTCCAGAAAGTAAAGCTTCCACACTCCCCCACCCCGAAATGAATTTGGGTCACCACCACCAAGATGTACAATCTGTTCTTTTGGGATCCCTAGAAACTATATGAGGAGTACATAAATGCAACTTCTGGCTTAGAAATTAACCAGTTTGGGCTCTGAGATCAACCTGTAGGATATAATGATCTATTCCTCCTTGACATACTGCCATCTTCTGCTTGAATATTAAACTATTTTTTCTCAATCTTGTTAATTTTTCTCATTTTTGTTTTATCTTAGAACCAAACTGCATATAACTTGGAGAATAATACAGGATAAATTTAGAACTGGAAGGGACCCCCCCCTCCCAGAAGCCATCTAGTCCATTGCTCTGAGAATAAATAAGGGTTCTGAAGCTCAGAAAGTTTGTGTCTTGCCCAAGGTTATTAAGGAAAAAACTGTCAGAAGTGAGATTTCAGTCTGGTTCTTCTAACTCCAGAACCAGCATGTTTTGCATTGCACAAAGCAGGGACCATATCTTGCTTTTTTATGTCTCCCACAGAGCAAATCATGGTACCTTGCAAAGAGTAGGTGCTTAATTATTTGCCCATTTTCATTTAACACACCCTTCTATCTCAAGTTACTAATAAAACATAGCCATTTAGTTTGCAACTGGGTAAAAAAAAAGAGCAGATCCTTCGTTGGCTCTACTACCAGTTTTAAAAGCATTGTAGAAAATAGCCTCTCAGGAATGTTATTCCTGATAGCTATACCAGTAAAAGGCATTTTCAAGAGGGGTTATAAATAATCATGATCAAAGTAAATGACAGAACCTTAAAGCAAAGGTTTCCTGCATATAAATGGGTTACAAAATGGTTTTCATAAATTGAGCACTGGATTCATAAAAAAGGAAATTGGTCTACCTGTATTACTACAATTCTTTAGAGTTGACTAGGGAGAAAAAAAGGAGAAATACATGTACTGTCTATGAAAATGATTTTTTTTTCCTGATTAACCCTTCAGTCTCTTGGTTTTTGGTATCTAATTCTATTTTTTCTTTTTCTAAGTGGTGTAATTGCAGCTACAATCTCCCGTAAGACATTATAATATGCATATGATACTTAATAGACAACTGGGTAATTATTTAATAAAACTGCTTATTAATTGAAAATAAAAACCACATATTCAAACCTAATAGTAACAAAGTCTTATGAGAATTAGAAAGTAGAGCTAAGATAATTTAAGTATAACTTAGACTGTTCATCTGTTGATCCTCACCTATCCCCCTCACCCCAATTCACTCATTTTTTTGGTTTGGTTTTTATGGTAATTTGTGATTGTGAAGTTAACTCAGAGTATATCTGGTTTGAGAAGATTAATTCATTTTCTTATTTCAATGACACTGAACCTTCACTAAAATCTTTGGTGTCTTATTGTACTGTGGTATTCATTCTAGTTTTAATGTCTATGTCAGCCAAAATGCAAACTTGGAAAGGTCCTACCAAGCTTGAGCCTCCCACATGAGCCTGACCATGGACAACCTATCTTTCATTTTTGGATCAGTCTGCTAAGTTCTAAAAACCTGTCATCACTGGAAGTGGATCTCTGAGTGATGATGTTTTTTTTTTTTGACCCTAGCAATTCATTAATCACATCCATGAAATTGTGCCAGTGTGGCAACAGGGACATTAGTCCCTGATCTTTGAAGTATGTAATCTAATTATAAAAAAGTTTGGGTAAAGAAGGATCATTAGAAAGAAGGGAGGAAAATGACAATGGTAAATATGAGTAAGTTCAGTATTAGATTGAGATGATCCAGTCAAATAACATTTGTTTCAGCCTGATGATGTTTGAAAGCAAGGTTCCGCTATCACTCTCCCTAAAGTAGAATGTCTAACTGTAATCCTGATAAAGTATTTACAATATAACAATTTCAGGGGCAGCCAGAAGGTACAGTGGATAGAGTACCGGCCCTGAAAGTAGGAGCACCTGTGTTCAAATCTGACCTCAGACACTTAATATCTCCTAGCTGTGTGACCCTGGGCAAGTCACTTAACTCCAATTGCCTCAGCAGGAAAAAATTAACGAAAATTGTTCTTAAAATTTAAAAAAAAAAACCAACAAAACATAACAATGTCCCTCTCCTTCATATCACACAATCTAGAGCCAAAATTGCCAGCCACTCCTTTGATGTTATATGATGACTTCACAAATTCTTAGCAGCTGTGAATAGACTGCTGAAGTGGGAATGTGGAAAATCTCAGTTCAAATCCTGCCTCAGACACATGTTTAAATATATGACTATGGGCAAGTCATTTAATTCCTATTTGACTCAATTTCCCCATCTGGAGAGTAAGGGTAATAGTACTTATATCCCTAGTGTTATTATGCAGATTAAATGAAATAGTATTTGCAAATCATTTTGCTAACTTTAAAGCTCTATGTAAATGCTGACTATTGTGAATGCTATAAATTTACTGGTGAATCCTGAAAGATAGATATTTCTTATAATACTTTGTTGTGTAAAATTTTCAGTCCATGTTTTTTTAATTGTGCCATTATCAATTTTATTTAAAAAAACAAAATTATTATTAAATAAATTAAAATCATAAAACAAGTCATATTTATAGAATGTTGAGCAAGTACATTAATAACCACTTTAACATGGTCAAATCTCATATAGAAAATGAAACCTTTTCTCTCAATAATTATTTAATTTTGGGAGTCTGGAATTAGAGTTTAGGAAAATGTCTCTAGGAAATGATTTAATTATTCTAATAATGTGTCTTTTGAGAGACTGGTTCATTAAGAAAAAAAATTACTTCCTACGTTTTCTAGTTTAAAAAAAAATAAAATACTTCCAGCAAAATTTACTGACAGATTACCATTTCAAAGATTTGAGACAAAGGATTTTCTTGTTACTTAGATGAGAACAAATGTTTTTTATAATATCAAGACACTAAATAATGCATTAGAGACATATTTAGAATATTCATTCTTATGTTCAAGGTTAACTTGACCTGATTTTCAAGGAGATATGTGACCCAAACACAAAAATGGCAGATTCTGCTTCATGTTTAGCATACACCTTCTCCCTCTTCCCCAGTAGTAATATTGAATCTAGTCTAGAATCCCAAGGACATTGTCAACTAGTGAAGGAGGCCCTGTGTCATAAAGCAGATAGAAGCAGGATATCATCACATCAGCTGTATGTCTACATCTAAACTTCATGTAAATCTGGTTGTAGATATTAAATTCATTGTCCACCTATGCTAGAAGACATTCCTACTGTGGGGGAGGAGAAAGGTATATCTTTTCCCATTTTTATGTTAGGAAAATTTATCTCATGATTGTAGCAAATGACATAACATAGTTTGCCAAGTCTTTTGCTTCTGTCAATGATTGCCAGAGTATCTGAAAATTTAAAAAAGAAATAAAGAAAAAAGAAAAAAAAAGAATTTCAAGAAAACTAATTTCCTTAGAGTTTGGGGAACATATGGATTTAATAGAAAGCTATTTGGTCTCTTGTTGACTTTAGCTTATTCAACTTACTATGGAATAGAAGTGCAGGCCAAAGTATTACTCTCTGAAGAGAGTAGCCCTAGGCCTTGCTGAATCTTAATAAGCTTCTTATGGATTCCAGTTCTTCCACAGTTGTAAAGTAGGGAATCTTTACCTTTGTTCTAGAGCCTTTAACTTTAGCTAATTTGTGAACCTTTATATCTAAATTTGAATTCCCAAGTACCATGAGTCCCAACTTTTCCTGCCTCCTAAAAACTACATATCCAAAAGTCCTGATTTTTTAAATTGTTATTGCAGTTATTATTTAATTCTTGAAATTTATTCCATTCACATAATGTTCTTATTAATTCACGAATTTAATCTTTTCTGGCCTCCCATAATATTCTCCTCAATCATTACTAGCTGAAATACAAGGCATCCTGAAGGACTTAGTTTAGGAGTCCAGTGTCTATGATCCTGGAAACCAGAAATCTGATGACTTGGTAGAAAGAACCTTAAGCCTTAAAGAGAATTTCTACCAGAAAGAGAACTGATAGCAGGTATGGAACATTGCACATATTTTCATTTTTCCTCAAAGTATTGATTGGTTTTATAATTGTTTTTCCCCCTCTTCTTTTCAAAAACATTCTTTGTTGTATGGAATGGCTCACTAGGAAAAGGAGAAGAAGGTACTCTAGGGAAGAATTATTATTCAATAGTTACACAATTATACAAGATAATTATATAAATACATATGCTTATATTCAATTTGTATATTTTTACCATGTTCAACATATATTGGATAAGATGCTATCTCGGGAAGGGGGTGGGAGGAAGGGAGGGAAAATTGGAACGCAGGGTTTTGCAAGGGTCAAAGTTGAAAAATTATCCTTGCATATGTTTTGAAAATAAAAAGCTTCAATTAAAAAAAAGAAAAGAAAAAATATTGATAAAAAGTGACTTTAAAATGAATTGGTAGGAGCAAAGAATCTGGTAGCTCAGACTCCTCTATTAAGTTCCTGTTAGTGAGCTAATAAACATTTATTAAATGCTTACAATATTCCAGGCACTATTCTATGAAAAGGAGATATGCTCAGAAGATCACATTCTAATGGGGGAAACAAGATAGATAGATAGATAGATAGATAGATAGATAGATAGATAGATAGATAGATAGATA